>PVIU01020625.1:19093-33657 GCA_004026605.1 Ondatra zibethicus
TTTTTTTTTTTTTTTTTTTTTTTTTTTTTTTTTTTTTTTTTTTTTTTTTTTTTTTTTTTTTTTTTTTTTTTTTTTTTTTTTTTTTTTTTTTTTTTTTTTTTTGGTTTTTCGAGACAGGGTTTCTCTGTAGCTTTGGAGCCTGTCCTGGAACTAGCTCTTGTAGACCAGGCTGGCCTCGAACTCACAGAGATCCGCCTGCTTCTGCCTCCCGAGTGCTGGGATTAAAGGCGTGTGCCACCAGTGCCTGGCTTGTTTTTTTTTTTATTTTATTTTTTAATTTTTTTATTTTAAGGTAGGGTGTTAACAGCTCCAGCTGTCCTGGAGCTCACTTTGTTGACCAGGCTGGCCTTGAACTCACAGAGCTCCACCTGCCTCTGCCTCACAAGTGCTGGGATTACAGGTGTGTGCCACCACCACCAGGCTATGGCAACTTCTTTTTTGTAGGGCTTTGCCTTTCACCAAATATTCTCTGCTAACAACCAAATGTTTTCCCTCACTTCCCAGATGGTTCTTTAAAATAAGTTGTATTTATCAAACTTTAGAATACTTTTAAGGGAAAACAGCTTTTTATAATTGGTTTTTACAAAGGACTTTGAACAATGTAAGATGAGAGTGTCCTGGGGTGGTGTCTCACGCCTATGGTCGCAGCATTTGGGAGGCAGAGGCTGGCGGATTTCTGAGTTTTAGGCTAGGTCTACATAGCAAGTTCCAGACAGCCATAGCTACATAGAAACCCTGTTTCAAAAAAAGAAAGGAAAAAAAGAAAAAGAAAAGAGAGGTGGATTGCTAAAAGCTTTCTGGCGCGAGCCGCGGAATCAGAGACTTAAAGCATTGCCTGGGCTGTGCTGTAGTAAGGCCGAGTGAGCGAGTGCCCTTCCCCCAATCCAGACTTTCAGAGATCCTGCTTTCCAAGTCAGTGGGCAGGTGCTGTTTGGGGCAAGTAGTGTGTTGCTGGTCTTGGTTCTGACAAATGGTGTTTGTCTTTAAAGTATTTCCTCCCTTTGTTATGGTCTTTTTTTTTTTTTTTAAGTTGCTGGAATAAGTGCTGGGTTAGCCTGTTTTTTTTTTCTTTTTTTTTATTCTTTCGCTGAAACCTTATCAGCTCGTGATTAGTTGGCTAATCTCTCTTAAAGAAACAGCAGGCTACTCACAAATACATAGTTTTATATCCATTTGAGTTTTGTTGTTTGTTTTGAGAGAGAGTCTTACTGTATATCATTGGGTATCCTGGAACTAGCTATGTAGACCAGAAGTTGAATGAAATTTATGCCGTGGCAATGCTGAAGCATGTATGGGCAGCCCGTACATGATGACAGCTGTATGTAGCCTCTGATTCACAGAGATCTACCTGCTGCAGCCTCCTGAATGCTGGGATTAAAGGTGCGTAACCACCATGCCTTATCCATGCTTTATCCATGAACGCAATATGATGTTTATGTTACAGCTTGGCTATAAATGACTTGTTTTTCATCAGCGCTTGTACAAACATTTGTCTTCAGGGCCTGCATTCATTCTGGCACATGGCTGCTGGTTCTGGAGTGATTTATGGGGGTAGCTCTGTTATGGTGTTCTGCAGCTGGGAGCAGAGCATCAGCAAGGTCTGGTCCTGCCCACAAGCACTTCATTCAGTGGCAGAGACCAGTTTTCCACTTTTAGCTTTTTAGTTTTCTGGGGTTATATTCAAGTCAGAAGAGGCCTCTCTATTCTGTAAATCTGACTTCTATATAAATACAAAAACTTACAAGAAACTACAAAAGTTTGGATATATATATCCTGTCTCTGCTTCTCTAGTTCTGGGATTAAAGGCATGTGCAGGCCTCCCCCACCCCGCCCCAGATTGGTAAATAGAAATATTATTTATGTATTACTTGTCTTGTTTGTGTGTTGTATATAATCAGATTTACATTTTTTTTCTTTTTTTTATGTCTCTGGTTTTTTTCCTCCCAGAAACTTAGGCTCACCTGGGTGGTGGTGGCACACTCCTTTAATTCCAGCACTCAGGAGGCAGATGCAGGGGGATCTCTGTGAGTTTGAGGCCAACCTGGTCTACAAAGTGAGTTCCAGGACAGCTAGGGCTGTTACACAGAGAAACCCTGTCTCAAAACACAATAATAATAATAATAAATAAGGAAGAAAGAAACCCAGGCTAGGCCATGTGGTGGTGTTGCACACCTTTAATTCCATCATTCGGTTGGCAGTGGCAGGCAGATCTCTATGATTTTGAGGCCAGCCAGGTCTATAGAGCTAGTTCTAGGATAGCCAAAATTGTACAGAGAAACCCTGTTTTGAAAACAAACAAAACAAAAGGGAAACCTTGGCCAGAAGATCGGTGACACCTCAGATTATAGTATAAATCATAACACTTTGGTAGCGAGGTAGCATAAATCATAACACTTTGGTAGCGGGGTAGCTGTGGGAAATACCAAGCAGGTCCGAGTTGGGGTGGTGGCAGTTGTTCAACCCTTGAAGAACAGTTTTAGTGAGGATTATGTTGCCTTCTGCAGCAGAGTGGATTCCTAGTTCTCACATCAAATCTCACATAGGTTATATGTCTACACTGTATAGATTAGGACACTGGAGTTTTTGACACAGGTAAGATTGGCAGGGCTATACTCTAGAGTAATGCTATTTCTAGCACTGGCTTTTTGTACTTTACAGTGTCATGGATAATTTGTTAGCATTTTTAAACTATGTGTGTTTATGTGTGCAAGATACCCACATGCCATGGCTCACTTGTGGAGGTCCGAGAACAGCCTCACGTGTTAGCCTTAGCCTTCTACTTTGAGACAGGGTTTGTTTGCCCACATATAAGGTAGGCTAACTAGCCTGCAAGCTTCCAGAGTTTCTCCTGTCTCTGCCTCCTGCTTTGATGGAGGAGCCCTGAGGTTACACTGTGTCACTGCCCAGTTTTTTTTTTTTTTTTTTTTTTTTTTTTTTTTTTTTTTTTTTTTTTTTTTTTTTTTTTTTTTTTTTTTTTTTTTTTTTTTTTTTTTTTTTTTTTTTTTTTTTTTTTTTTGAGACAGGGTTTCTCTGTAGCTTTGGAACCTGTCCTGGAACTAGCTCTTGTAGACCAGGCTGGCCTTTAACTCACAGAGATCCGCCTGCCTCTGCCTCCTGAGTGCTGGGATTAAAGGCATGCGCTACCACCACCCGGCCTACTGCCCAGTTTTATTCTGGGAAGCGGAAGTTGGATCTTCTTGATTGGTTTGTATCGATTTACCTGCTAAGCCACATCCCTAGCCTATCAGGGATACTTTGTACCTGGAGAGATTTGAGACAGACTGAGCTGGACCGAGAAATCCATTTAATCACCAGATAGGAAATTATAGCCAGCATGCTCTAAACGGTATGTATTAACCTTTGTTTGTGAGGGCCCATTTATAGGGCTGAGGAGAAGGCTCAGTGGTTAAGATCACTTGCTGCATTTGTAGAGGACCTGGTTCAATTCCCACCACCCATATTGGGCAGCAGTGTGGTATCAGGGGATACCCTGGTATCCGCTGTCCTCTTTTGATTATTCTCTCTCTCTCTCTCTCTCTCTCTCTCTCTCTCTCTCTCACACACACACACACACACACACACACACCAACACTGGTCATTTTTATTTTTTGAGACAGGGTCTCACTGTACAGCTTTAGTTGGCCTGGCGTTCTCAATGTAGACCAGGGTGGCCTTGAGCTCACAGAGATTTGCCAGTTTCTTACTTTTTTTTTTTGAGACAGGGTCTCTCTGTGTAGTTCTGGCTGTCCTGGAACTCACTCTGTAGACCAGGCTAGACTTAAACTCACAGAGATCTGCCTGCCTCCACCTCCAGAGTGCATGAGCCATCACACCCGGCAGGCTAGAAATAGAAATAAATCTTAAGAAAAAAAAAAAAAACACGCTATAAGGTTAAGTTCAGGTAGCTTTCAGTAAGTTTATCTTTGCCAGAACTGCTGGCTGTTTGTTCTGTTCCTGAGAGCTATGACCTGTAGTAGGCCCAGGTATATGAGACACATAAGGACTAATATCGCCTCCATCTGGTGAGGAAGGAGAGATGGGATTTATTTGTAGGGATTGGAGAACTGGGAAGGTTTAGGTAATTTGAATGTGGGGAGAAGGAATCAAAGAAGCTTCTGATTGGAAGGGTAGGCAAATAGTTATGAGCACTGCAAAAACTATCAGGCTGGGGCTGAAGCTCAGCACAAGTGAGCCAGCATACCCAAGGCCCTGGTTTGAACCTCAGCACTACAAGTAAACAAAAACCAAACTATCAAACTTCCAGTGGATGTTTGGAAGAAAAGCACAATCCATCCACCCTCAGTCATCCTACACACAAGTGATGGACAGGGAAAGACACAGGAGATGCTGCTAGAGATAAGAACCCCAGGGAAACACCTCAGCCCAGAACAGGAGGCTTAGTGCAGCAGGGACCAAACCAGTCCCCAATTAGCCATTGGATTTGCTAGGCAGCCCCTGGGAATCTTAGGGACATTTTTGTTTGTTTAAAGAAACGAGGTGATAATGATGAAGAGAAAGGTAGAGATTTCAGGATAACGAGATGCAGTGTGGTGGTACATACACTGAGAGGCAGAGGCAGGAGGATCTCAGAGTTCAAGGTTAGCCTGGTCTACAGAGTGAGTTCCAGGACAGCCAGGGCTTTGCAGAGAGACCCTGATCCTCACCGCCCCCCCCCCCCAAAAGGACGAGGTCAAGGAGAAAGCACAAGGTAAGGTTAGATAAACGAGATGGTGGGAGGGGTTTTCAGTTGCCTTTGCTCCGTGAGGTAAGTGGGTTTAGGTTCTGAGTCTTGATTTGACCTCTGCTTCTAATGACAGCTTTCAGTTTGGCCCTGGGCGAGTCACTGTTTTCTCAGTCATAGCTAGAATAAACATCTCATAGAAAAACTCTTGATTAAGAGATCTGCCAGCTGAACTGTTACACAAATATTAGTTTGTAGTGAGCACATTGTTTATTTAAACCTTGTTTTCTCGTAAGAAAGCCATGGGCTAAGAAAAATGATTCGGTGGGTAAAGAACTTGCTATGCAAGCATCATGACCCGTATTTGGATGGTCAGCATCCAGGTAAAAAGCCAGGTGTGGTGGTGCATGCATATGATTCCCAGTGGCATCGAAGCAGTCTAACTTAAATGCCAGTACTTTCGGCATGTGGTAGTTTAAACTTGCAACATCTAGATCATACTTTTTTTTTTTTTTGTTGTTACTTAAATTGGTAGACCTTATGAAGTTATTAAACGTAATCATATTCTGTGTACCTCTCTCTCTTTTCCTCAGTTTTTCTTTTTCCCTTTATTTTATGTGTATGGGCATTTTGCCTGCATTTATGTCTGTTCACCAGGGAGACCAGAAGATGGTATCAGATCCCCTGGGACTGAAGCTATGGACTGGACTGTTGTGAGCTGCCATGTGGGTGCAGAGAATTCATTGAATCTGGTTCCTCTGGAAGAGCTGCCAGTGTTCTTAACCGCTGAGCTGTTTCTCCAGCTCCAATGTGCGCCTGTTTCTTAGGTTAAACACATATACACTTAATTTTAAGTCATCTGATGTTTTCACCACTAATAGAGAGAATAATTGTGCTGACTTTACTTGTAGAGGTAAAACGGGCTAAAAACCATTTAGGATGTCGTAATGGCAAGTACCCTGTTTCTGCACTGTTAGTTCTTTGTACGGACTTGATAGATAGGAAACATACTATGTGAATGAATACCAGAGATGGATGGTTGTTGACAAACTGTGTTTTAGTTTTTGAACAGACTGAGACAAACAAGTTTCCTTAACTATCACACAGATTCGATGCTAGTGTCCGTGGTGGGGATGGCACTGTACACCGGCTATGTCTTTATGCCTCAGCACATCATGGCCATACTGCATTACTTTGAAATTGTACAGTGACGAAGACGTGCCCAGGATCCAGGAGTTCCTGGGGGAAGATCTGCCTTGTGAAGTTGGAATGAGACCTCATCCAATGTACGACGCTCTCCGGATGTCAACATACCCAACCTTATAAATAACAGAGACTAAAATTCATGAGTAGAACAGGAAAGTCATCCTGACTCATGTGTTGTGTTCTTTCTTTTTGATTTTAAAAAGAGGCTCTTATATAGTAGCTTTTGTCTATTTTAACATTGTAGTCATTTGTACTTTGATATCAGTATTTTCTTAACCTTTGTGACTGTTTCAATATTACCCAGTGAAAGCTTTTCTTAATGTAACTTTGAGTACATCTTAATTGCCTTCTATTTTTTAAATCCAAGGTCATTAGTTGGGCTTTACTGTTCTTGCTATTGTATACATCTGCCTGGATATATTTCTACTCTTGACCAAAGTTTTGTAAGAAATATTACGGAATTTGGGGATGGGAGGGAGGACACTTGGAGCCGTACTTACAAAGGATTTATCTGCAAGCTTGAACTCAGGAGTATGGTTTTAGCTCCCTAGACGCCTAATAGCTTTTGCTCTACAACTATTAAAGTGTTTCTTAGTAGTGAAAAAGTAAAGATCTTGCTAAAATTAATACAAGGAACGTTTCACCTTTTAGATATCTGATTCTTACGTGGACTTATTTCCAGCCAACTTTGATTCTCATGAAGGTGGGTGGTCAATAGTAGCATTGTATAATGCTTCGATATACTCTAGAGCTTTTCATAGAAGGCAGAGCAGTTTCCTCTGAGGCAATATTGACAGTGTATGTGCTCAAAGTTAGTTTTCCTGATTGTGAAAGGTGCTGTGAACTGTGTTTGCACACTGTGGTAAGATGTGATGAGATGAACTGTTTAGAACCATAGCCAAAAGAAATGTAAACTTGGTTAAAAATCCTTTCACTCTTTGTATTTTTTTTAAAAAAGGTTTTTATTCCTTAGATGTAAAATGACTACCTAATTTTTTTTGATGTAAACTCATTAAATTCAAAGAAAAAAAAATCAATGAATGTAGCAGTATATCTTTTCTTTTGTGGTTAAATATTGATCTAGTAGTTATTTTGTGGGCTGGTTGCTGGAGGACTAGGTAAACTAACTATATCTTAACATATCTCTGAACATAAAAGTTCTAGTAATTAGAAAATACACACTATGCATTTTAAGACATTCTCTAGCATAAGTTTTGATGTGTGTGTGTGTGTGCATTGTTTGTCTGCACGTATGTCTTTGTGAGGGTATTGGATCCCTGGAACTGGAGTTATAGAGAGTTGTGAACCTGGGTCCTAGAAGAACAACCAGTGAGTGCTCTTAACTGCTGAGCCATCTCCCCAGCTCCAGTTTTGCTTTTTTTTTTTTTTTTTGGTTTTTCGAGACAGGGTTTCTCTGTAGCTTTGGAGCCTGTCCTGGAACTAGCTCTTGTAGACCAGGCTGGCCTCAAACTCACAAAGATCCGCCTGCCTCTGCCTCCCGAGTGCTGGGATTAAAGGGGTGTGCCACCACTGCTCGACAGTTTTGCTATTTTTTTTTTTTTAGTTTTGCTATTTTTTAAAAGTATTTTTTGGCTCTGAATTTTAAGGACAAGATTCTTTTTGAAGTTTTTTTTTTTTAATCCCAAGGCTTCAAGCAACATATAAACTTTCAGAATTTATCATCAGTTAGCTTGGAATGATAAGTATATGTAACTACTTTGGGTTTTTTGTTTGTTTGGTTGGTTGGTTTTGGTTTTTCGAGACATGGTTTCTCTGTAGCTTTAGAGCCTGTTCTGGAACTAGCTCTCATAGACCAGGCTGGCCTTGAACTCACAGAGATCCACCTGCCTCTGCCTCCCGAGTGCTGGGGTTAAAGGCATGTGCCACCACTGCCCAACTACTATTTTGGTTTGAAATAGTTAAAAGTTGGGTGGTGTTATGTGAGCCGTACTCAGACCTAAAATTGAATAAGAGCATTTAGGTTAGGATTTGTTCAGTTAATGCCCATGTTTGCCCATTAAGAACTGCTGACAAGTGGGTGTCTCATGTTCTTTTGTCCCCCTAGTGACCTGAAAATAGAAGGTGAGAATTGACTTTTAGACAGGTACCCAGATTGCCTACCTGGCTGTCTTCTCAGAAATCTTTAAATATCCTCATTCTTTGCTGAAATCCAGTAAATTGCCTTTGCGTAGCTGATGATTGGCATAAACACTGACCTCATGCAAGGTATGTTTACCCTCATAGGAAATCAGGATGAGGTTTAAGGAGAAAGGAGTGTGTATGTGTTAAGAAGTGTTAAGTGAAATGCATTCTCACCAACTGGTCAAAGTATCAAGGCTGTCTGTCAGTAAATGGCATTCCACTTTTTTCACTTAAAGATTCCTCAGACAGTTCTCCATGCCTACTTGCCTCTCTGTCCGTCTAGCAGGGAGAGGTACTGTCTTCAGACTATAATGTTTTCAGAGGTAAATAGGGAAGATGGAGAAATAACCAGTGTCTCCCACCAGAGCAAAGGGCAAGTTTGCTCAGAGCTTTGGAGGATAAGAGGTATCTCCTTTGAAGCAAACCTTCATGAAAGTTGTAGAAGAGAGCCCTGAGTTGCATGCCACTCGCTGTTGTATAGATATCATCTGGCTGTTTGCGTGGGAACTGGGGCTTGGGAACCAGAACAAGAAAATCTTAATGCTTTGGAAATGGGTATAGCAAAGCCATTTGTGTCTAACTTCAGGCCCTCGTGTTTTCTGCCAGCATCAGGCTAATGGATTAGCTTGCAGATAGAGCAAACTCTCAGCTGCTTCCCAGTTCTCATCAGTTTTGTTGAGAACGGGATGTTGTTGACAGATGGAGGAAAGTCAGACTTGGAGATGAGACAACTCTCAAAGATCTAGTAGTAAATTCTTCTAAGTATTGGGGTAGGGGTTAGGGAATGGAATCCCCCACTACCCTACTGGTTAATTAATGATTAGAGGCGTGTGTGTGAAAAGTAGGAAACACAGGCTCCCTAAATGGTACCTTGATTGTTGCTTATCTGTCCCAGGGCACTTGAAAGAGGGATTTTAGAACAGTCTGATAGCGGACTTCACAGACCTGAATTCAGGGCAGCCTGACTGGCTGCTGGGGCAGCAATCGTGTTGGTGGTAAGGAACATGCTGTTCCGTGCAGAGCTTTGGGGGTAACTCATGCAGGTGAGCACGAGTAGGTGGCCATTTGAAGCTGAAAGATGGCCAAACCTGAATTCCTTGAAAGAGCTGTTCTTTTCTCTCCAAGTCTTTGCCGTCCCTTCCCATTTCCTTCTCTGACCTGAGCTTTATTGAGAAAGATGATTAAGGATGAGACCTAAGCTCAGTATTTTGCAGAAGGGAGGGAATTTTTATAATTTTATTGTCACTATGCAGCCACATGAGGCAGTCACTCTCCTTATGGGAGGTAGGCACCTTGTTCCACCTGATGCCATTCAAGTCATATTTGCTGTGAAGAAGGGGAGTTAATATGCCCTTGTTGCCTGGGGGGGATATTTTTGCATGGGGGGGAGCTTTTATTTAGTGTAGGATTGTAGTTTCCTCATGAATGTGTGATTGGTATTTGTGTGTCTAGACTTTGAATACTTGTAAGTGTAGAAGTGATTCTAATGACTGGAGGGATTAGATGTAGAAACAGAGGCATTAGTACCTTTGGGTCCCAACAACCCAATAACTCCTTTGAGATCTAAGTCTTAATAGTTCTAGCCAAGTAGTCTGGCAGAAAGGGCATTGTCTGCCAGGAGGCTCCGGAGATTCCTTGTCCCTTCTGAAAAACTACTCTACTCTGGACTGATCCATGGACGCCTGATGGCTCTGACATGATATCTATCTTTGCACTGGGATGTGTCACCTGGACAAGGTAGGAAGCACCAAACACATCATTATCAAATGGAAATGTCCTGTTAGAGAATCCAACTGACTGGCTTCATCAGCATCCCCAGTTTACAAGAAACTATGGCTGTTGCCCTTCACCGCTTCATCTGCTGCCTGCAGCACAGCTGTTGGTTAGTGAGGGCTCCACCCCCATTCAGAGATTGCATCCATGCCTGGGCCCGGCTCGTTGCTAATCTGGAAGCTTAACCCTGATGGTATCCCTTGAGCTGTGGCTACTATTTTGCATTGGTTTCAGCTCTACAGCACCAAGTGGAGATAGCTCCTTTGAGCTATCTGTGTAGAACTCTGGGCTGTTGCCATAGCCTTGGCAGATAGTCTTTTTGCTAAAGATAATTTTAGGTTTTTACTCATTTCTGGGCTTGATCGAATGGTCTAAAAGTTTAGTTTTTTGAAGAAAACTATGGACTGATAGATTACTGACACTCCTCACTGGGGCCACAATGCAATAACAAAGCTCATTAAACTAGTTGGGTTGTTCGTGTAGATATCCATGAGGGCAAGCCTTCTGGTGTCGCAGTGCCAATCAAGACACCACTCAGATCGCTATCAGCATTGCTCAGGTGCCTCATTCTGCTGCACCTGGCAACAGCTGCCATGGCAACAGCCGCCATGGCAACAGCCGCCATTACAGATGTGTCAGGATCGTGTTTGTGGTGCAATGGTGACTACCAGGCAGACTTGAGAAATGTCAGTGAAGAGGTCATACAGTGAGCTGCCACCTCTGCTTCCTCTCCTAGGGCCTCGCTAGTGTCAAAACCTTTTCAGATTATGGCTTTGCTGATCCAGACTGGCCAGCAGATTCCAGCCACACTCTTAAAGTCCTTGCAATGAGTCTGTGTCAAGGTTTTGACTTTCTGGGTCATTCACAGCTTGGTAATTATATAGATTTTGTTCTTGCCGCAAAGGGTTCTCAACAGTGTTCATCCCAGTACTCAGTGGGAAGTTCACACTCCCCTGCCAGCCAGAATTACCTGATGGTACTGATCATTTGGCATGGGCTCTTTAAAAGTCAGTTCAAGTTGGGGTCATGGAGCATGCCTGTAGTCCCAGCACTTGGAAGGTGGAGGTAGAAGGATCAAAGCTCAAGGTTATCTTCAGCCACGTAGTTTGAGGTCAGCTTGAGATATGGACCTGTTTCAAAAAAATAAGACCTGGCTGGAGAGATGGATTGGAGGGCAGAGGTGCTTGCCACCAAGCTTTGCAACTTGAGTTCAGTCTCTGGAACCTACATTGTATAAGTATAACCTACTCCCATAGGTTGCCCTTTGACCTCCACATGGGCACAATATCTTCTCCCCTTCATCAGACAAGTGTAAAAGAAACTAAAACAAACAAAAATTCAGAACAAAACCACAAGAAGCCAAAAGTCAGCCAAATAGATTTCTGACTGTGGATCCCTCATCTCTTCCTGCTGCGTCCCTAACGTACCTCAGAGAGATCCACCTCAGCTACTTCCTGCCTACTGATCAGGATGGCCTATTGCTATTTTAAAAATTGGGATCTCCCCTGACATTTCCTGGGCACCATGCTTTTCTGTATCATAATGGCAGTCTGGGCCAGTGCAGCATAGGAATTTTACACTAATTCTGGCTCTTTGGCCTGCATCTTTGCTGAACTTGTGACCCTGAGGTCAGCGAACACTTGGTTGGGTACAGTGCCCGTGAGAACTAACCCATGCAGGCCAAACCTCTGTAAGTTAAAAATATGTCACAGGCCAGACTCAGAAAGACAAATAACGTGTTTTCTCTTACTTGTGTTTTCTCAAATTTATATAGATACATATAGAAAATAGAAATAAAATCACCCAGAGAGTCAAAGAGTTCTTACTAATGGGAGGTAGAAGGGTACAGTCATTATATTGTAATATATACGTGTTTGAAAATGTAAAAAAAGTTATCCTTTCTGCACCTGATTCTCTTTGTATTTAGAATTTCATTTTATTATTGTGTTTTAAAGGCCAGATCATGGTAATTAGTTATCTTTAGTCACAAGCTTCTTTCTCAACCTCACCATTTCTTTCTTTTCCCTTTTTCTTACTTTTTTATTATTTAAAACAATTTTTAATTTAAGTATATTTTGGTCATATTCTTCCCTCCCAAGTCCTTCCAGAGTCTTTCCCCCTCCCTACCTGCCCAATTTTAAGTTCTTCCTCAAAAAAACCCAAAAAACCCAATACAACAGCAAAACTCCCCCAAATCAAGAAAACAAAATAAAACACCTAAACAGAAAACGAAAAAAAATCCCACCAAACTGAAACCAAGTAAAAGAACACAAAAAAACTTTGAGTCCATTATATGTTGGTCAACTACTCCTGAATATGAGGCCCGCCTTGGGGTGATTAATATACCCAGTATCACTCCATTGGAGAAAACTGATTTGTTAACCTCTGCCCTAGTGGCTAGGTTTACATTCATTCTTTTAAAAAATTTAACAATAAAATGTAATTAGATAAAACAAAACCATCATGCTAAAGCTGGATAGGACAAACCAACAGAAAGAGTCCAAGAGAAGACATAAGAATCAGAGACTCTCTCGTTTATACACTCAAAAATCACATTAAAAAAAAAACCCAGTGAACTGAAAGCCATAACTTTTGCAGACCTGTGCAGGCCCTGTGCGTGCTGCCTCAGTCTCTGAGTTCATATGAGCTTTCATTATCATGATGTAGAGGCCTTGTTCTTGGTATCCTCCATCCCCCCTGGCTCTTATACTCTTCTTCCTCTTCTATGGGGTTTCCTGAGCTCTGAGGGGAGGGATTTGATGGAGACATCCCATTTAGAGCTGGCCATGTGTTTCAAGGTCTCTCTCTTTTTACATAATGCCTAGTTGTGGGGCTCTGTATTTGCTTATATCTGTTGCAGAAGCAAGCTTCTCCGATGATGGCTGAATAATGCATTGATCTACGAGTATAGCAGATTATCATGAAGGATCATTTCTCACTACACTATTTATTATTTTTCTTTTTACCTTAGGCCCCTGGGATATCTAGTCTCTGGTTCTTGGTCCCCCAATCTGCGTCAGGTATGGGTTCTGTCTCGTGGAGTGGACCTTAAATCAGTATTGGTTGGTTACGCCCACAAGCTTTGTGCCACCATTGCCCTAGTATATCTGGTAGGCAGGACACCATTGCAGACCTTTGAGTTTGTGGCTGGGTTGGTGTTTATGTTTCTCTTTTGGCAGCCTGCACCTTATTCTTGAATGAGAAGTCTGGATCTGAGTTGAGATGGGAAAGGGTGCCTTGGACTGCTGTAACGAAGGAAACTTTTTGTGGCGGTGAAGGGACAGCAATGTCAACACCTAGAAGAAGAACATCTGAGATGCAGGATGTGTAAGGAACTGTGATACCCTTTTGTCTCTTCGAGCATACTGGCATCCTTCAGGTAGTGAGTGTCCAGGTACATCTCCCTGAAGGTTACAAAACCATCAGTGGTGAGACCGCTGCGTTTGCCATCTTTGGTGGTTGTGACCATGAATTTGATCCTCATTTCCTTTATCTCAGCAAGATTCTATTGGATAAAGCAGACGACAGCCCAGCTTCTGACCCCTCACAGAAAGCGTTGGCTAGTGGTCATCACTGGACTCTACACACGGACACACATCTGCTCTGTCGCCATTGTGTGGTCATTCCATGGGGTGAATGAATTTGTCTAAAGAAACATAGAGCAGTCTGTTTTTGGATAGACAATCTCTCCAAAAACAGGGATTAGACTCAGTTATCTAAACTAAGCTGGAGGTTCTAAGGCTTATCAGTTTGCCATGTATCCCCGTTGGAGGAACTGTCGACCTCTGCCCTAGGCTTTTATTTCCTGTGTAGAAGCCAACAGTTAGCTTGTCTCCCCTGACAACAGACACATTTAAAAAGTCCTGCAGATGGTTAAGGAAATAGCATTGGTAGATCTTGTGCTCTGATGATCCCAGAGATTTCTACAAAATGAAGCAATTTTTAGTGGCGACAGGGATCTACCTAGGAAGAGAATGGATTCATTATTTATACACTCGTTGCCAGCAGTTATCTGGAGAAAAGTAGCCATCCAACTAGAAAGGGCAGTGCAAATTTAGCTGATGTTGCACACAACCCTACTTTGACTCTAGAAGAAACTCCTGTTGTTTCAGCTCACTGTTGTGGGTGACAGAATTGCCAACTTCCTCCTCAGTGACATTTGTGACTCTTGTGCCTGGATTAATATCTCTGGCCAAGTGGAGAGGTCAGCAACTTAAAAAGCAAGTCACCTGGATGTATGGGATGAAATTGGTTGTGGTCATCACTGTACTGTCCCCTCATCTTGTTCTCGCACAGTCTGATGGGTAAAAGCTCTAATTCAGTGCTGTGGAGATTGATTAGTGGGGGTGCTCCATCAGGGACCAGCCCAGACATAAATAATTTCTCATACCAGAGTGGAGGTGTGGGAATAAATGAAGACACCATTCACACAACAGTATTGGGAGAGAGTTTAAGTGATCATTCAAATCCTGAAATCACCCACGTTTATTTTTCTTTTTTTTTTCCCATACATTGTTTTGTTTTATTTTTTCCATTCAAGAACATAATTAAAGAAATAAAATTTTTACCTTTCTTCCCCTTCTCCCGGTCCCCTCCCACTACCCCCCCACCCCTCCTCCCTCCCCCTTCTTCCTTGAAAGAGGGCATGGTGCCCTGCCCTGTTGGAAGTCCAAGGCCTGCCCCCATCCCTCCCGGCCTAGGAAGGAGTGCATTCAAAAAGACTCGGTTCTCAAAAAGATAATACATGCAGAAGAAATAGGTC
>PVIU01020626.1:0-33555 GCA_004026605.1 Ondatra zibethicus
CCGTCTCCTCTCCTCATAATGTTGACTCTGCAAGCTTGCAGTTGGAGAGGGCCAAGAAAAATAGAGAAGGGGAATTGTTGGGGGAAGGGACGTTAAATTGCTACATCAATTGTAGTTTAAGAAAGATAAACTCCCCCATCCTCTCTCCTCCCCTCCCCTCCTCTCCCTCCCCTTCCCTCCCCTCCCTCTTCACACTATATCCCAATTCTACATTTGCTTTCTATTTTGAGGCCAGGTGTCAGTAATTTGTCTGGGCTGGATTGGAATTTACTTCACAGCTAAGACATACCTTCACTTACGAGCTTTCTGCCCCAGTCTCCTGAGTAGCTGAGATTACAGGCCTGAGCCACTGGGCTCAACTTAATTATAGTATTTCCCTTTTTCAATTTTGGGACAAACAGGATTCCCAAGTCCTTTGTCCCTTTGAAGCATGTCAGAACTCTGTAACTGCTGGTCCCTGATTTTAAGGCAAATGGAAGAGAAGGCACAGACAAAGAGGAAACCCAGAGGGGCCTAAGAGTGACTTCTGGGAGGGTGAGGAAAGGAGGAGTTGTAGAGAAGCTGGCTATAGTTAAAAGTACATGTAGACTACATTCTGGTCATTTCTATGGGAATCCCATGTGACTTCAAGGTTTCCATCAGACCAGTCTCCAAAAGCTGCAGGGCTTTTAAAGAATTGGCCAGAGTCTTTGCTTTAGCCTCAACAGGACTTTCTGTCTCCCTCCCCTTAACAGCAGTCACTGTTGGAGAAACAGAGAATCCTAACCCAGCAGCATGAGGACGCCAAGGAGCTTAAAGAGAACCTGGACCGTCGTGAGCGCATTGTGTTTGATATCCTGGCCAACTACCTCAGTGAGGAGAGCCTGGCTGACTATGAACACTTCGTGAAGATGAAGTCAGCCCTCATCATTGAGCAACGAGAGCTGGAAGATAAAATCCACCTGGGTGAAGAGCAGCTCAAGTGCTTGTTCGACAGCCTACAGCCTGAGAGAAGCAAATAAGAGATCCCCTCCCTGCAGAAATTGGACACTGAGCCTTGGAAATTAATGCCTGCGAATACAAGAGTGAATCAAAGCCTATTTGCCCATCTCTGGAGAGACACATTCTGGAGCCACAAGGCTAGTAAAAAAGCAATAATGTCCTATTAGTATGTGATGATTCATTTATGTTTTTCATTTCTTTTGGTTTGCTGAGCATGTGACTTCACAGAATACCAGCCTTTACTGGTCAGCAGGACCCCTAGAATGTCCAATGGCTAGGCCCACAATACATGCAAGCACTCCTTTGGAGCACTGACACCATTGCTCCTCCCTTGTATAGATGCCAAATACATCCCTATGGTACATGAGAGGAAAGACCCTTGTGATTTAGCCAGGCCTCGGCTGCTGTGTGTTCTGTTTTTCATTTAATAATGTGAGCATTCATTGGTTTATCATCATGACATTCTCTGATCCAGTAAAATCAGTGATGATGATAATTTATTGATATGTGGGAAACATGAGCAGTTTTCTAGTGGTTAAAAACCAACTATGAAATGAACAACCTGCATATTGGATGCATTCACTCCAAGAATAAAATCATCACATAGCTTTGTATGCATGCTTTGAAACACCCCAAACAAACAGAAGCTAAGTGTCCTTCTTGTCATATCTTAAATAATTTCTAACCAAGCGACATTATTTGGTTAAAAGTGTGTCTACCTGTAATGTTATTGCTTGTTCTTTATTTTCTGAGATCAATGGAATATTTTGAAGTTTTCTCCCCCAAAATACTACTTTGTGTATGCCATCCTTAATGATAATTGGTGGCTTGTCTCTTTTTACTTTTCTATCTATTACCATGAGCCACATACCATGTACCTTAAGACTTAAGATTCTGTCTTCTAGTTTGTCAGAGGTCCTATGGAGTGATTAGTACTTACATTTGAAATCGAGTTTCAAGATTCCTTGTCTTTAACAGTTGAAATGGAAAGATGATAAATAGAGTGTTACTCATTAAAGCAACACTGTCATTCTATTGGTTTCCAGTTAACAGGACAGATATTGAGAAAAAGTATTTGTAAATCATGTGTCTGGTTTGTTACTCATTTTATTTTTATTATTATTTGTTTGTTTTAGAAGAATCTCATGTAACCCGGATTGGCCTCAGTCTCCCTATGTAGTCCAGATGACCTTGAACTCCTGCCTCCACTTCTTGAGTTCTGAGTTTACTAGCATACCCCACTCCATGGCTTTATACATCTGATAAAAGATTTATATAAAGAATTCCCAATACCCAACAGAAAATAAACCATTTGGAAAAAGTGGGCAAAAGACTTGACTAGACACTTCACCAAAGAGGATGTATGTATGGCAGATAAACACATGAAAAATGTTCAGGCACCAATGGCGTGTATAACTTGTGTTAAATGTGTGTAGGTTTGGTGTAGTTCAAGAGATGTTTATGTAACTAAATGCATGGTCAAAGATGAGCAAGTCCCTCTAGTGACTTGATGTTTAGGCATCACTAGTCTTTGTTCTATCAAGGGATTATTTAATTCTTGTTTTCCCTTGAGATTGCAGCAGGTGCAAAGATTTCCCTTTTGCCAATAACCACGCCCTTTCCAGAATACACATGCACACTTAGATCCATGTGTATATGCATGTGCTCACACTCTCATATACAGTTGTCTTAAAGGACCAGAATCCATGCTTCCTGAGCCAGAGAAACAGAAGTTGACACCGTACAACTGAGTCAAGGTAGGCAAGCTTCTGTAATGCAGACCACAGATGGCCTTGTTGACAATCTATCACTCATCGGCTAGAAGAAAACCTTTGCAAACATATTGAATCCTATTAAACAAAGCTACTTCTACCTTTTGAAGTCTCTGATCTGTCACTGCAACGTCCTCTTTCAACTTGGTCATTCCTTGCTGTGAATGTGGGTCATGTCAGAAAATGTATGCTGACTGTCCTCATACTTTTCAAGGAATTGCAGGCTGTTTTGTTTTTAATTTACACCAGGCTATTTACCTGTGGTTCTTTATCCCCAAATACAGTGTTGTGAAAATTTGATATGTGTGTAAACTGTAAATAGTGGAATTTTGTTTGTCTGTAACCTGCCTTTTTGTGTTGTTCCAAGATTGTCTGTTATGGAAAACAATATGTAGCGCTCTAGCATGCTTGTACTGAAACATATAGCAATTATGACCTTCTTGTCCATTCCCTGCTTGCCTGTCTCATGTCTGATTAGCAGGGATCCAAGAATTCCAGAGAGTCCATGTATATATGTCTGTGAATATTGATACTATTGCATAAGAAACAATCTGGTGCTAATGGTTTGTCCTTGGCATGCATAGGTGTGGGTACAGTTGTGGAACTCTGTATACACACTGACCTTGCTTGTGGTCGGTTTTTGTGGATTTTCCCTGAACTATGCCCTGGAAAAAAATGCACATTTGTGCTTGATGCTTACCACTTATCAACAGATCCTCTTGCTTGACTTTAACAAAATAAATAATGTCTCTTCAAATGAAAGAAAAATGTCTTTATTTCCTATATTATAGCTTTGTACAAAAATAAAAATACCAGTGATGGGCATGTAGTCCAAGGGAAAGGGTATGAGCATAATGCCCTGAGTTCATATACCAGCAGTATCATCCACAAAAAAAATCCTAAAACAAACACAGTAGCAAATACCAGTAATCCCAGCCCTTGGCGGAGTGGTAAATGGTTGGACCCCACAGCATAGTTGTTCCTTATGTATACAGGTGCCAAACACATCCCTAATTGGCATGGTAGGCAAGATTCTTTTTTTTTTTTTGGTTGAAGCAAGCACTATTTATTTTTTTTTATATTCTTTTATTTTTTATTCAAAAAATTTACACTTCCTCCCCTTCTCCCAGTCCCCTCCCGCTCCCCCACTAACCCTCCTCCCTCCCCCTGCTTCCTTAAGAGGGGGCAGGGTACCCTGCCCTGTGGGAAGCCCAAGGCCCTACCCCTCCATTCCGGCCTAGGAAGGTATGCATCCATATAGACTAGATTCCCAAAAAGCTAATACATGCAGAAGAAATAGATCCCAGTGCCATTATCATTGGCTTCTCAGTCAGCCCCCATTGACAGCCACATTCAGAGATTCCAGTTTGATCATATGCTCATTCAGTCCTTCTCCAGCTTGATTTGGTGAGCTCCCATTACATCAGGCGCACTGTCTCGGTTGGTGGACCAGCCTCTCCTGGTCCTGACTTCCTTGCTCATCTTCTCCCACCTTCTGCTCTTCGACTGGACCTTGGGAGCTCAGTCCATTACTCTGATGTGAATGTGGGTCTCTGTCTCTATCTCCATCCATTGGATGAAATTTCTATGGTGATGATTAAGATATTCATCAATGTGACTATGGGACAAGGCTAGATCAGGTACCTTCTCCTCTGCTGGGTAGGCAAGATTCTTGTGATTTAGCTAGGTGCGGGCTGCTGTGCATTTTGTCCTTGCTAGGTCAACAGTGTGGCCATTCAATCATATTTGTCATAATTCTCTGGCCTAACCAAAAATCAGTGGTGATAATTAATGTGTGGTAACATGAATGGTTTCCTGGTGGTTAAAAACCAATTGAACAACATGTATGTTGAGTGTATTCAATGAGATAGTAAGATCTTAAGTGCATTAGTATACCCACAACAACTCTTTTTTTTTAATTCATGACATTGTCCTTCATACTACTACTTTTTGATCAGCCTTTCTGATCTGTCTTGTCCCCCTCATGGCCATGACCTACCCATTCTACCACTCTCTTGCAATCTGGCTTAACTCCCACACCTTTCTCTCTCACCTTATTGGGCACATGAAGCTAGGAACATGGGGTTCTTTGGGTGGTTGTAGCAGGAGTAGTGGGTCTTGGATACATACGTTTTCTGTTGAATATGATGTCTGCTGAGCATTAAGTACCTTGTCTAATGTAAATTTTTGTCTGAGCAGAGTGTTATCCCCCACCTGGCTCATCTTAGGACCTCAGAAGCAGCCTATCACTTTATTTCAAGAGTTAATGTTCATTCTTGTCAAGCCTGGTTGTCTAGCTTGCCTGATACCCTGGGTAACAAAGGACATCGGCTTCTAGGTAAGAATGCATGGAAGAGCCCACACTTCCATAACTTAAATTTTTGTCTTCAACCATAAGTTTGATGCTTTCCATGTAGCCACTTGTTACCAATCCTATAATGGGACAGGCATTTCTGACTATCTCAGAAGAAACATATACACTGTTATTCTCACTCAACTCCACTCTTAACTTTTCTAACCATCTGCTGCTTACAGTATCAGTCCTGGTTGTTTGGTGTTTTGTTTTTGGTTTGGATTTTTTTGTGTGTTTTATTTTGGTCAACTTGAGTCAAGCTAGAGTTATCTGGGAAGAGGAATCTCAGTTGAGCCACCACCAGATGGTCTGTAGGCAAGGCTATAGGACATTTTTCTATTTGATAATGTGGGAGGGTCCAGCCCACTGCAGGGTGATGCCACCCTTGGGCAGGTTGTTCTGAGTTCTCTAAGAAAGCAATCTGAGCAAGCCAATGGGAAGCAAACTAATAAGCAGCACCCCTCCCTGGTTCTCCTTCAGTTCCTGCTCTGACTTCCCTGGATGATAAACTACAACTGTAAGTAGAAATAAACCTTTTCCCAACATACTTTTGGTCATGGTGTTTTACCATAACAATAGAAATCTTTAAGAGGTCTTCCTTTCAAAAATAGTTATTTTTGTTCATGCTTTGTGGTAGATGCTTGTAATCCAAGCTACTCTGCAGGCTGAGAAGGATTACAAGATTAAGGCCTCCTTGGGCTAGCTTAGTAGTAGAGTTCTTTCCTAGCATGCACGGGAACCTAGCTTCAATTTGCAAAACTAGAAAAATAATTTGTTCACGATTAATCAGCCAAAGGGGCTGGTTATAAATGTGTTCCTCAGCAGGATTGCTCAAGCATAAAAGAGGGATTTCTATTATTAGTCTGCAATAGCCTCTTAACCTCTTTGTCCAGGGTAGTTCCTTTAGGAATTCCACAACCCTCAATGTTTTCCTATCTCACCCTTCATTCTCCTGCATCCAAATCTACCATTCTGACCTTGCAGTTCAAGGCAGGTCTTAGACATGTGTCAGTATCCTATCTCCTCATTTCTAACACTTAGACACTTGGAAGAAATATCATCAAAAAACTTCCCATGTCCTTGTGGCTTCCTCTATTCATCTTCTCCCCTGTAGCATGTGTTAGTTGTGACTCACAGGGCCTATCTCATCCTCTCTCTTTGCTTGGCACCTGAAAGTGTTTCTTTCCAGAGCACAAGTTTCTTGACTTGAGATATGTAAGTTGTTAAGTCTGTTCAGCTTTACACTTTGATGTTATTTTATGTGTATGGGTAGTGTTTACCCTGTATGTATATCTGTGCACCACATGCAAGCCTACTACCCACAGAAACCAGAAGAGGGTTTTCGATGCCCTGGAAGTGTACTTACAGACCGTCGTGAGCTACCGTATGGGTGTTGGGAATTAAACATGAGTCTTTTAGAAGAGCAGCCCCTAACTGCTGAGTCATCTTTCCAGTCCCTACATGCTGTGGGAGCTCCTTCAGCCAATAGTCTTTAAGATTCCAGCCCACTTGGGTGTGGTCTCGTATACTATAAATGCAGCCGTAAAGTTTACATGCGCTCTCTTGGCTCCTGGATTCAGTTTCTGTTCCCCATTTGTGCAGAGGGCTGTAATCTGTCCATCTACCTCTGAATAAAGAACCCTTTATTATACTCAATTCTGAATTAGTGTGGGGTTACATTATAGTGTCCATCTAGTACCCACGTGAATCCCAAATCCACACCTACCAGGATAGCCCCAAAAGGTCTGTGACCCAGAAGGTCTCCCACCACTACCCGCCTGGCTTGATTTCACCTACTAAGGTTTTGGGAAAAAAAAAACAAAACAAAACCTTGGTGGCTTGGCAATTTGCTGGGATTGCACATGCTTCCCCACCCCTGCAGATTTCCCTGCCACGTGGTGACTTATGCAGCTTCCGGTTTGTGTTCCCTGCTCGCAAGCTCTGGGTTCCTTGATATTCTGGTCATCAAAAAACTCTATGTACATAATTGATTTAATTGCTCTAAATTTGTCAAGCAAAGCATAGTGGTCAGTAATTAATCCAGCACCAATGCACGGAACCAAAGCAGGATGAGGACCAGAGGTTAGGTGAGTCAATTAGATCAATAGAACTATACTCAGGTCAAGAGATTCAGGCATTACAAAAGGCAGTGGTAAAAAGATTTGAACTAATTGAGGAAATGATCGGAACTGATGAGCAGGGAGAGAAGGTACAAGGACAGGATTTAGCCTCACCAGGATAGGGCAGTCAGAGCAAACTCACCCAAGGTTTTTGCTTCCTACCCTGCAATCACCTCTGACAAACCATCATGTTCTAAATGCCCAAAAGGATTCAAAGATGGAAACCTATATGTATGAATGATCTAAAAGAAATTAAGCAAGCAATAGAATCTTGTGGCTTGCATTCACCATTTGTTAGTGAAATGGTGAAAACGTGGGCTTGAAACAATAAAGGATACCCCACACACAATTGGCTTCAATAAGTCTCAGTGGTCCATGAACATGAACCTCAACTGCTATGGAAATGCTGTTGATAAGAAGAGGCAAAAATTTTAGAACAACAGGGAAGAGCAAAAGGATTTAATATTATCCAAGTTCAAATTCTTCACAAGGGCTGTCCCAAAGGATCAAGCTCTTTTTGATGAACACATCTTGTCCCTAAGCCACACAGCAGCCTCAAATGCTTGGGACAGGATTAAAAAACCAAGAAAAAGAATTGAATCATATATTACAATTAAACAGGGCCAAAGAGATTCCTTTAGTGACTTTTTACAAAGATTAACTCAGGCTGTACAAATATGAGTAGCAGACCCAGAAGCCAGACGAGTACTTATTGAATCTCTGGCTTTTTAAAATGCTAATTTAGAATGCAAAAAGATACTTTTGCTTTTTGGAAACGTTAGGTCAGCACCAATGTATGAATGGATCCTACATACAATGAACATTGAGACATTTAACTACAATACTGAGGCTTTGGTAGGAGAAGCAATTTCCAAAGTAATGAGGAGAGAGGAGACATCAAAATGCCAAATGTTTTAATTATGGTAGAATAGGACATCTGAGAGGGGATCATAGACAAGGAGTTCCTTTCTTGGTTGAGTCTTTGTGTGGTTTTGGTATCAGGGTAACTGTAGCTTCATAAAAAGTATTTGGCAATGACTCTTCTGTTTCTATTATGTGAAACACATTAAGGAGTATAGGTATTAGCTCTTCTTGGAAGTTCTGGTAGAATTCTGCATTAAAACCATCTGGTCCTGGGCTTGTTTGATGACAGCTTCTATTTCCTCACAACTTAAAGGTCTTTTTAAATTGTTCACCTGGTCTTGATTTAATTTCGGTATATGGTATTTATCTAAAAAGCTGTCCGTTTCTTTTACATTTTACAACATTGTGGCATACAGGCTTTTGTAGTAAGATGTAATGATTCTCTGCATTTCCTCAGTGTCTGTTGTTATGTCCCCCTTTCCATTTCTGATCTTGTTAATTTGAGTGTTCTCTCTCTGCCTTTGGATTAGTTTGGATAGGTGTTTGCCGATATTGTTGATTTTCTCAAGGAACCAGCTCTTTGTTTCATTGATTCTTTGGATTGTTTTCTGTGTCTCTATTTTGTTGATTTCAGCCCTCAGTTTGATTATTTCCAGTCTTCCACTTCTGGGTGAGTCTGCTTCATTTTTTTCTAGATCTTTCAGTTGTGCTGTTAAGTCACTAATGTGTGCTTTCTCTGTTTTCTTTATGTGGGCACTAAGTGCTATGAACTTTCCTCTTAGCACTGCTTTCATAGTGTCCCATAGGTTAGGGTATGTTGTTTCTTTATTTTCATTGAATTCAATGAATTCTTTAATTTCTTTCTTTATTTCTTCCTTGACCCATGGGTGGTTCAGTAGTTGACTGTTCAGTTTCCATGAGTCTGTAGGGTTTGGACGTGGAATTGTTGTTCAATTCTATCTTTTCTCCATGGTTGTCTGATAAGACACAGGTGGTTATTCCAATTTTTTTATTTGTGGATGTTTGCTTTGTTACCGAGTATGTGATCAATTTTTGAGAAGGTTCTGTGAGATGCTGAGAAGAAGGTATATTCTTTCCTGTTTGGGTGGAATGTTTTATGGATGTCTATTAAGTCCATTTGATTCATTACATCTGTTAGTTTTCGTATTTCTCTGTTAAGTCTGTCCTGGTTGACCTGTCCATTGGTGAGAGAGGAGTGTTGAAATTGACTACTATTAATGTGTGGGGTTTGATGTGTGCTTTGAGTTCTAGTAATGTTTCTTTTATATATGTGGGTGCATTTATATTAGGGGCATATATATTCAGGATTGAGACTTCATCCTTATGGATTATCCCTGTTAAGGGTATAAAGTGTCCATCTCCATCTTTTCTGATTGATTTTAGTTTGAAGTTGAGTTTGTTAGATATTAGTATTGCCACACCTGCTTGTTTCTTAGGGCCGTTTGGTTTAAAAATCTTTTCGCAACCCTTTACTATGAGATAATGTCTGTAGTTGTGGTTGAGGTATGTTTCTTGTAAACAACAGAATGTTGGATCCTATTTTCATATGCATTCTCTTAACCTGTGCATTTTTATAGGTTAATTGATTCCATTGATATTAAGTGATAATAATGACCAGTGGTTGTTAACTCCAGTTTTTTTTTTTAGGTGCTAGAGTTTGTGTGTTTCCCTTCTTTGAGTTGTGCTGGTGGACGGTTGTTAGATATCTGTGTTATTATGGGTTTTGTTTGCTTCCTTTCTTAGTAGTTTTCCTTCTAGTATTTTCTGTAAGGCTGGGTTTGTGGCTATGTATTGCTTAAATTTGTTTTTATCCTGGAATATCTTGTTTTCTCCATCGATGGTGAAAGAAAGCTTTGCTGGGTATAGTAGTCTGGGCTTGCATCCATGGTCTCTTAGTGTCTGCAGCACATCTATCCAAGACCTTCTGGCTTTCATGGTTTCCATTGAGAAGTCAGGTGCAATTATGATAGGTTTACCTTTACATGTTACTTGCCCTTTTTCCTTTGCAGCTCTTAATTATCTTTCTTTATTCTGTATGTTTTGTGTTTTGATTATTATATGGCGAAGGGTTTTTTTTTTTGATCTAGTCTATTTGGTGTTCTGTATGCTTCTTGAACCTTCATAGGAATATCCTTCTTTAGGTTGGAAAGTTTTCTTCTATAATTTTATTGAATATATTTTCTGGTCCTTTGAGCTGTAATTCTTCTTCTTCTTCCCTTATCATTCTTACATTTGGTCTTTTCATGGTGTCCCAGATTTCCTGGATGTTTTGTGTTAAGAATTTGTTGGATTTCTTGTTTTCTTTGATCAATGAGTTTATTTTCTCTATCGTATCTTCAGCATCTGAGATTATTTTCTATCTCTTGTATTCTGTTGGTTATACTTGTCTCTGTAGTTCCTGTTCGTTTACCCATATTTTCCATTTCCAGAGTTCCTTCGGTTTGTGTTTTCTTTATTACCTCTATTTGAATCTTCAAGTCTTGAACTGTTTCCTTCACCTGTTTTATTACTTTTTCTTGGTTTTCTGTGAGGGATTTCTTAGTTTCTTCCAGCATTTTCTTTGTCTTCTCCTCCATTTCTTTAAGGGAGTTTTTCACTTCCTCTTTAAAGGTCTCCATCATTTTCATTAAGTAACGTTTAAAGTCATTTTCTTCTACTTCTTCTGGAATAGGGTATTCAAGTCTTCTTGTTGCATGCTCACTAGATTCTGCTGTTGTCATGATGCTTTTCATGTTGTTGGAGGAATTCTTGCATTGGTGCCTGCCCATCTTTTCCTTCAAATACAGCCAGGAGAGTCTTGGCGTCTTGATCCAATCTTTGCTGTGAATGACAGTGTACTTGGGGAATTTTCTTGGTCTGTCCTCTCTTAGGGCCTCATGGTACTGGAGCCGGTTGTGGTGGAGAACCCCTCTAGATCACTAATCTCAGCACAGGAACAGGGACTCCTGTTAGGTCAAGGACCCTGAAGAGGATAGGGCAAATTTGGAGGGAGGGCAGGGTCGTATGGAACAAAGGGGTCCCTGCAGCAGGGGCTGGTGGTGACCGCACTCCCTTCTGGGGACCTTCAGGCAGGGCGTGCACACTCTGGATCACTGATCTCAACACATGAACAGGGACTCCTGGTGGGCCAAGGACCCCACAGAGGAAAGGGTGAACTTGCCGGGGGGGGAGGACAGGGTCATGTGTAACAAAGAGGCCCCTGCAGCAGGGTCTGGTGGTGCCCACACTCCCTTCCCTGGAGGAATTCTTGCTTTGGCACCTGCCTATCTCTTCCTTTGAATGTGGTCAGGGATGTCTTGGTGGCTTGGTCCAATTTTTATTGTGGCTAACTGTGTACTTGGGGATTTTTCTTGTTCTGCTCTCTCTTAGGTTCCCCTCAGCACTGGAGTTGGCTCTCAGATCCCCTCCTCCCTGAAGTAGGCTGTGGTGGTGTATCTACGGACTCCCTCTGGATGGGTCTGCTGGTACTGGATCAGGGCCACTTGCTGGTCAAGGACCTTGCAGATAAAAGGGTGGGCTTGGTATATGCCACCGGCTCCATGGAACAAAGAAACTCCTGCAGCCTTGCACTCACCACTTTGTCCCCAGAGCCTCAATCCTTAATCAGGCTGAGTTGGGAGATCGTGGGACCCTGCAGATGGAAACGGGTGCTTGGGGGCAAGCTGGGGTGGGATAGGTATGAAAACTAGTAGCCAGGGAGAAGCATCGCTGAATGGCCAGAAAGTTTAGGGGATTGGAGTGTGCCTGTACTCCCTTCCCAGGACACCTGGGCACCCGGGCAGGGACACAATTACCTCTCCAGATGAATCTACTGGAACTGGATCAAGGCCACCTGCTGGCCAAGGACCTAAACTTTGTTTTTTAGTGTTTAGAATTTCTTTTCAAGCCCTCTCAGATTTTATGTGGATTTACTTTAACACATTGGTGCCAATTTGTTGGAGGAGGCTGTTTGTTGGTTCCCAGCCACTTAGTCCCAAAATAACCACATGGAAACTGTATTAATTAAATCACTGCTTGGGACATTAGCTCTAACTTCTTATCTTCTCCAGGGCTCATGGAACCATCAGATTCAGAATATTTTGGGAGTGCTTCATATGCAGGAAAACATGGAGACATTTCTTCATCTGACACACTAGCCAAAGCAACTTTCCCCTCTGCTCCACATTCACCTTTTGCCACGGAGACTGTGGGATCCTCCTCATCTGGTCAGACATCTCAAGGGTCTTTATTATCTTCTAGCAAAGGTACAAGAGACTCTCCCTCTACACCAAATGCACAGGAACCTTCTCAGTATTTCCTATGGACCCCAGCACCATTGCTTTCTTCTCAAGGACCTTACAAACCTTCCATATTGACAAAAGGGATGCTGCATCCTTCAGCATCTACCCAAGAGTCTCCCAGTACTTTGGAAACTTTTCAATATGTGGGCACTCACCAATTTGCCAAGAGGATTCATGGATATTTATTTCCTGAGGTAGAGTCTGTGGAGGCTTTTACATCAGTGTCAGGGACTACAGTAATTTCCCCATCTGCTCCACAGCCTCTGGAACATTTTCCAATGCTACCAGTGAGTTCAGAAAATTCTCTATCTGACCTAGGGATAGTGGAACCTAACAAGTGGCCCTGCTCCTGTACTGAAAAGATCCATCCATAGTGGACCTTGGAGCCCAGCAAGAGGCCCTACTCCTGTACTGAGCCTAGGCAGGAGAAGGCAGGTGTATGCTGCCTGCATGGGTATCCCTTATCAAAGAGAAGGGGTTTGTCAGGGGAGGCAAGGTCAGTGAAACCTGGTCTGGATGTGCACCCTATATTCCACACCCTACTCTGGCTGTTTCTACTTGGATTCACCCTAAGCCACCAAACCTAATTGAGCTTGGTGACCACTAGGTGCACCCAAGGAGGTAGTACATGATGATGTTGGTGGTGGATACATTCCAGACCCCTTTTAGGGTTCTGGGGGTATAGCTGTGTATCAGAAACCTCTTCAGGCAGGTCCCAGTCCCTGAATTGGGAACCCAGCACAGCTTAAGTAGAAAGCCATTTCTCAAAGAAAGCAAAGGAAAGCCAGGGAGGGGCCTGCAGACAGGGAGGAGAGAGGATTGCAGGGAGGGAGTTATATGGAGGACAGACATTTTGCCACAATGGTTACCTGGCCCTGACACCATGAGCACCTGGGCAGTGATTCTGGGCAGTGTGTGTGGTTTCTGGAGAGGAGCTGTGTGTGTTTCTGGGGAGGCTGAGCCAAAAACTAGAGGTTCCCTGAGTGGGCTTGTGGACTTGATGTGGGCTTCGGGGCACCACAGTGTCACCACAGGAACCAAGGGGCAGACCAGGATGCAGAATCCCCTGCACAGAGGTTCTCTTATCCTTCCAGACATGGCTGCCTCAGGACCAGGGAGGTTGTGCTTCCCTTGCCCAGCAAACCAAGGGCTGTGTCTCTAGATGTGGGTCACCTATGTCCGGCTTGCTCCCACACCTCTTGTGGGTCAAGGAAACTGCAGGAGACCATCTTAGTTGCACTTGGGAACTACTAGGGGAGCTGGTCCTTACTCAGCCTGCTGCTATGTTCACAGAAGCACTGGGAAGCTGCAGGCAGCATAGGCAAAACAATTCCCCTTGATGGCAGTATTGCACTGGGACCTCTGCCCTCTACAAAGCAAAAATAAAGGAAACCCAGAGCATCACACTCCAAGATGGCCACCAAACAAATTACTAGGCCAAGACTGGCCAGAGATGGGTCTCTAGGCCTGTTTCAAGGGATCCAAGGCCTATGGACCCTGTAGGGTGGAGGATTTCAGTGCAGAGATGGGCTTCAGGGACTTCAAAGGCTTCTCCATTATACTGACCTGAGACACTGGGCTTTGTGCCCTTGCCAGCCAATTAAAGACTCTGCCAGTGTTCCAGGGGAGCTCTACTTGCAAGCCTGCAGGCCACTACAGCAACTGCATGCCAATCTGTACCAGAGAGGAGGAGCCTCAGAAGCAAATTCAAATTCATGGACTTGGGAACCAGGAGCTGAGGGTTTGTCAGCAGACAAACTATTCTGAGAGATGCCCCCTACCCCTGTCAGAGATCCAGCAACTCTCTCATTAACTCTGTCCCATGACAGCTGCCAGGTTGGCCTGGGTCTGCTGACACCTTAAATTAAACCTGGGCAAAACCAAGCTTTTAGGTCATGGCTGCTAGCCAAGAAAGGGCCTGCCTTGAAGACTGACTCCGAGCTCCCAGGGCAGCACCTAGGGACTGGTGGGCACAGCCAACGAATTAGGGTCACAAGGGAAGATGGGCAGATGCCCGGGAGAAGATGACCACCCACCTGAGTGGGGCCCCAGCCCCAGCACTGACTTCCCACCTGGCAGGAGGCAGCAACAGGATAGAAACAAGGCAAAGGGCAGGCAGCTATGTGCATTCGTGAGGGCTCCAGTTTCGCTGGCCTAAGCCTGAATCCCATGGTCCAATGGGTACCATGCTCCGAGGAGAGAGGAGAAGAGCCACAGGAAACCTTGGACTTCATGCAGAAGCTACCTGACGTCTGGCTTCAGGTGGCTGCAGCCCCACATAGTCCTCAGCAGGGGCCAGCTAGGGCCCAGTGACATCGGATAGCTCGCACAAAGAGGCAGGCCTCCCAGGACCGTGTTGTAGGCACCAGGACACATGGAAAGGAGACACATTCCATCCCACCTGCCTCCTTGCCTACCAGCCCTGGGCAGGCTCTTAAGCCTAACTGTGTTCTAGGCATTGCCAGGCAGCCATTTGTGACCCTGCCTCCAACTCTATCACAATCTGTCCTCTCCACACAGACCTCCATCTCCTACACCACCCCCTTCAACCTATAGCAAACACCAGGAACCTTTCAGGAAACTTTACTCTCCTGTCTCCAAAGTCGCCAAGATCCCCTCTGACAAGGAACTTTCTTTATCCTGAGCAGACACCCACCTACATGTGGAAGGGGCTGGCAGGAAGGGGACTCACAGCTCTCTCAAGAGTTTTGAGTGGATTGAGGACAGGCAACCTAGACACCAAGGGAGACATGAGCTCTTCTCACTTGTCACACTTGGATGCCTTCAGCACATACCCACCCCTGTCCTCCTCGGTGACATCCTAGCAGGTTCCTGGTGTCCCCACAGACAACTTTCCAGGGGCCTTCATATTCCCCTCCAGAGGCCCAGACCCATAAAACAGAAACATGTGTCCATAGACAGAGTACATCTGCCCACCAATCTGTATAGAAAAACACCAACAAACATTAACAAACACCCAACACTCCACACACAGTCTCTCACCCTCAACCCTGAACTCCTTCTCTCTATGGATCTACCTATCTACATCTACTTTGCCTCCACCTCCTAAATCATTTCTGACTGTCTTCATCCCTTGCACCTAGACACAGTCCCATCCACAGTATCCACAGCAGCTAGGTTTGTCTGGACACCAGGTGATATACTGTGTTCATTTGGGAAATGCTTTTTGCTGCCCAACAGGAATCCTACCCTTGTGGGCACTCAGAGGCCCACCTCCACACTTCCACACTGCTTAGAATATCAAATATAGCTCCTAAAAGAGGAGTACTCTCCCTGCCTCCTGGAGACAGCCCTGTCTATGCTCTTCCAACTCTCCCTCTCTACCAAGCCTCCTGGAGGCATCTGTTCTGAATCTAGAAATGGAGCTCCAAGGGAATTTGTGTGTGTGTGTGTGGCGGGCTCTGAGTTCATAGAAATACCAGGCAGGCCAATCATAATGAGGGTACTGCCACTTCTGTATGGATCCCACAAAATACTCTCATCCTCCATGCCATATGTAAAGACACCACCCACACCACAAACATGCACTGTGTATTGGACCACTCCATACTTATGCCCACATGAGCTGGAACTGAAGGATGGATCCTTAAAAGTTTTCAGCTACATGCCACCGTGCACTACCCATTTAACCCTGAGCTGACCTCCATAACTGTTATACACTGTGAGCTCTCTGGCACTTCTTTTTTGGGGGGATTTTTTATTATTTATTTTTATTGCTTTATAAATAATACCATTCAAAATTTCCGCTTACTCCACTACTCCAATTTCTCTTCCTCTACCCCACTCAACCTCCCCACTTCCCATCCAGTCCTAAGAGTAGGCAGGGTACCCTGCCCTGTGGGAAGTTCAAGGCCCTCCCCTCTCCATCCAGGCTTAGGAAGGTATGAATCCAAATAGACTAGGATCCGAAAAAGCCAGTACATGCAGTAGAGACAAATCCCAGGCAGTATTTCAATGAATACAGTTTCCGTGTAATTATTTCGGGTACACACCAGGAGCCGGGTGGCACAAGGGGCCCTGTGCCGGGAACGCAGCCCGAGCCTCTCTTGCAACATCCCAGTGCCATTATCATTGGCTTCTTAGTCTGCCCCAATTGTCAACCACATTCAGAGGGTTCAGTTTGATCCCATGCTCATTCAGTCCCAATCCAGCTGGCTTTGGTGAGCTCCTATTAGATCAGGCACACTGTCGCAGTGGGTGGACCAACCCCTCGTGGTTTTGATTTCCTTGCCCATATTCTTCCTCCTTCTGCTCTTCAACTGGACCTTGGGAGCTCAATCCAGTGATCTGATGTGGGTCCCTGTCTCTATCTCTGGACGAAGGTTCTATGGTGATATTCAAGATAGTCATCAGTCTGACTATGGGACAAGGCCAGTTCAGGCACCCTCTCCTCCACTGCCCAGGGTCCTAGCTGGGGACACCTCCATGGACACCTGAGAACCCCTCTAGAGCCAACCCTCTTGCCAACCCCAAAATGTCTCCCTTAATTAAGATATCTTCTTCCCGCTCTCATATCCGTCCTACTCCATCTCAACCATCCCACATCCCCAAGCTCTCCCCAACCCTCCCCTTCTCCCTTCTCTCTACCCCTCTCCCCTTCCCCCCACCACAGCCCCAACCCATGCTCCCAACTTTTGCCTGTGGATCTTGTCTGCTTCCAATTTCCAGGACTATCTATATATGTTTTTCTTTGGGTTCACCTTATTACTTAACTTCTCTAGGATTGTGAACTATAGGCTCAATGTCCTTTGTTTATGGCTAGAATTCACTAATGAGTGAGTACATACCATATTTGTATATTGGGGTCTGGGTTATCTCACTCAGGATAGTGTTTTCTCTTTCCATCCATTTGCATGCAAACTTCAAGATGTCATTGTTTTTTTACTGCTGAGTAGTACTCTAATGTGTAGATGTGCCACACTTTCTTCCATTGAGGGGCATCTAGGTTGTTTCCAGGTTCTGGCTATTACAAATAATGCTGCTATGAACATAGTTGAACAAATGCTTTTGTAGTATAATTGGACATCTCTTGGGTATATTCCCAAGAGTGGTATTGCTGAATCCTGAGGTAGGTGAGAAAACAATAATCAACTTTATATGGAAAAACAAAAAACCCAGAATAGCCAAAAATCCTATAAAATAAAGGAGCTTCCGGAGGCATTACAATCCCTGACATCACACTCTGTTACAGAGCTATAGTAATGATAACATCTTGGTATTGGCATTAAAAACAGAGATGTTGACCAATGGAGTCAAATTGAAGACACGGATATTAATCCACAAACCTATGAACACCTGATTTTTGACAAAGAAGCTAAAATTATACAATGGGAGAAAGAAAGCATCTTTAACAAATGGTGCTGGCATAACTGGATGTCAACCTGTAGAAGAATGAAAATAGATCCATATTCATCACCATGCACAAAACTCAAGTCCAAATGGATTAAAGACTCAATATAAATCTGACCACAGTGAACCTTATAGAAGACAAAGTGAGAAGTAGCCTGTAATAAATGGGCACAGGAGACCACGTCCTATGTATAACCCCAGTAGCGCAGACAATAAGAGCATCAATAAATAAATGGGACCTCCTGAACCTGAGAAGCTTTTGTAAAGCAAAGGACGAAGTCATTAAGACAAAAAGGCATCCTACTGAATGGGAGAATATCTTCACCAACCCCACATCAGACAAAGGTCTGATCTCCAAAATATATTAAAGAACTCTAAAATTAGTTGTTAAGATTCTAAATAACCCAATTAAAAAATGGGGTAATGAACTAAACAGAAAATTCTCAACAGAAGAATTTCAGATGGCCAAAAGATACTTAAGGACATGTTCAACTTCCTTAGCTATCAGGAAATGCAAATCAAAACAATTTTGAGATACCATCTTACACCTGTCAGAATGGCTAAAATCAAAAACAGCAATGATAGCCTATGCTGGAGAGGATGTGGAGTAAGGTGAACACTCATCCATTGCTGGTGGGAATGCAAACTTGTGCAACCACTTTGGAAATCAGTGTGGCGGTTTCTCAGAAAATTGGTAGTCAATCTCTGGCAGTTATGGCCTCTCCCAGGACTAGTCTCCTGCACAGCGACAAAGAATAAACCAACCAAAATGCACACACACACACACACACACACACACACACACAAAAAAAACACACACAGGAGTTTTAGAAGGTCAGATTGTGCCCTCTGTTAATTTCAGAGTCATCTCTGAGTATTCTTGTAGCTGAGATGATGCCTGGACAGCTCAGAGCAAGAGAAGGGGCTTTTTGATCCTTGACCCTGTAACTTCTTTCTGGGTTTCATGCAGCTGGCCTACGCAGGAGAAGGCAGGTGTATGCTGCCTGCATGGGTATCCCTTATCAAAGAGAGGGGGTTTGTCGGGGGAGGCAAGGGCAGTGAAACCTGGTCTGGATGTACACCCTACATTCTACACTCTACTCTGGCTGCTTTTACTCAGATTCACCATGAGCCACCTCACCTAATTGAGCTCGGTGCCCACTAGGTACATACGAGGAGGTGGTACATGATGATGTTGGTGGTGGGTGCCTTCCAGACCCTTGTAGTTTTCTGGGGATGTAGTTTTGTATCAGAAACCTCTTCCGGCAGGTCCCAGTTCCTGAATTGTGAGCCAAGTATAGCTCAAGGAGAAATCCATTTCTCAGAGAAAGGAAAGGAAAGCCAAGGAGGGAACTGAAGACAGAGAGGAGAAAGGATGGAAGTGAGGGAGTTATGTGGATGATAGACATTTAGCCACAATGGCTACCTGAATCTGAGACCATGTTCACCTGGCCAGAGATGCTGTGCAGTTTCCAGAAAGGAGCTGTGTGTACTGCTGGGGAGGCTGAGCAAAAGCTAGGGGTTCCCTGAGCGGGCCTGTGCACATGATGTGGGCTGGAGGGCACCACAGTGTCTCCACAGGAACACAGGGGCAGCCCAGTATGCAGAATCCCCTGCAGAGAGGATCTCTGATCCTGCCATACATGGCAGCCTTAGTACCAGGGAGGTTGTGCTTCCCTTGCCCAGCAAACCAAGGGCTGTGGGGCTCATTGCAGGTTACCTAGGTCTAACTTTCTCCCACATCTCTCATGGATCAAGGAAACTGCAGGAGACAATCTTAGTTGCTCTCGGGCACTACTAGGGGAGCTGCTCTTTACCCAGCCTGCTGCCATGTTCACAGAAGCACAGGGGAGTTGCTGGCAGGATCAGAAAAACAATTCCACTTGATGGCAGTAGTGTACCTAGAATGCCAACTGTCACCTGACACAGGTGCACTCTCTGCTCTCTCCAAAGCAAAAATAAAGGAAACACAATGCACCACACTCCAAGATGGCCACCGACCAAACAACTCAGCCAGGACTGGCTAGAGATGCATCTCTAGGCCTGCTGAAAGGGATCCAAGGCCTGTGGACCTTAGTGGGGTGGAGGAGTTCTGTGTAGAGATAGACTTCAGGGAACTCAAAGGCTTCTACACTACACTGCCCCAAGACACTGGGCTTTGTGCCACTACCAGCCCCTAAAGGCTTTTTCTTTGGTTCCAGGGGAGCTCTGCTTGCAAGTCTGAAGGTGACTGCAGAAACTGCATGCCAATCTGGACCAGAGGGGAGGAGCCTCAGAATCAAATACAAATTCATGGACTTGGGAACCAGGAGCAGAGGGTCACCACCTAGCTGTGTAGCCAGAGTATTCTGAAAGCCGCCCCCTAGGCCTGTCAGAGATCCAGCAAATTCTCATTAACTCTGTCCCCCAGTGTGAACACGACTGTTGGCCGGTTGGCCTGGGTCTGATGACACCTTAAAATAAACATGGTCAACACCAAGCTCCCAGGTCATGGCGGCCAGCAGAGAAGGGGCTTCCCTCCCAGGCTAACCCCGAGCTCCTAGGGCAGCACCTATGGACCGGTGGGCTCAGTCCGCGAATTTTGGCCACAGGGAAAGATGGGCAGATGCCCTGGACGAGACCACCAGCCACCTGAGTGGAGCCTCAGGCACAGAACTGGCTTTCCACTTGGCAGAAGGCAGCAATGGGATGGAAAAAAGGCAAATGGCTATGTGCATTTGTGAGGGTTACAGTTTTGCCAGCCTGAGTCCCGAGTTCCATGGTCCCATGGGTTCCATGCTCTGATGGGAGAGGAGAAGAGCTACAGGAAACCTTCGGTTTCATGCCCAAGCTACCTGCCATGCAGCTTCACATGGCTGAGGCCCCACATCGTCCTCAGCTGGGGCCAGCGAGGGGCCGGGGACATCTGTGACCTCGCACCAAGAGGCAGGCCTCCCAGAACCCTGTTGTAGGCACAAGGACACATCGAAAGAAGACACATTTCATCCCACTAGCCTCACTGCCTATCAGCCCTGGGCAGCTCCCAGGCCTAACTGTCTCCTAGTCATCACCAGGCAGCAATTGTGACCTGCCTCCAGCTCTATCACAATCTGTCCTTTCCCCACAGACCTCCATCCCCTACACCACCACCTTCAACCCATAACAAACACCAGGCACCTCTCTGGAAAGATTTCTATCCTGATCCAAAGTTACCAAGACTCCCTCTGACATGGAACTTTCTGTATTCTCTGTGGACACCCACCTACCTGTGGTCAGGCCTACACATGGAGGGGGACTCATAGCTCTCTCAAGTGATTTGAGTAGAAGTCGGACAGGCAACCAGACACCAAGGGAGACATGAGCTATTCTCACTTGTCACACTTGGATGCCTACAGCAATACTCACCCCTGTCCTCCTTGGTGACATCCCAACAGATTCCTGGTATCCCCACGGGCAACCATCTAGGGGCCTTCATATTCCCCTCCAGGGCCCCAGACCCATAAAACAGAAACATGTGTCCATAGACAGAGTGCATCTACCCACCAACTTGCATGGAACAACAGCAACAAACATTAACAAACACCCAACACCCCATACACAATCTCTCACCCCCAATGCCCATCTCCTTCTCTCTATATATGGATCTACCTATCCACCTCTACTTTGCCTCCACCTTCTCCATTATCTGACTGTCTCCAAACCTGGCACCTAGACACAGTCCCACCCACAGTATCCTTGGCAGCTAGGACTGTTTGGACACTAGGTAATATACTGTGTTCATTTGGGAAATGCTTTTCACTGCCCAACAGGAATGCTACTTTTGTAGGCACTCAGAGGCTCACCTCCACACTTCCACACTGCGTAGAATATCAAGTACGGCCATTAAAAGAACAGTACTCTACCTGCCTCCAAGAGACAACCTTGTCTCAGTTCTTCCCATTCTCCCTCTCTACCAAGCCTCCTGGAGGCATCTGCTCTGAGGCTTGAAATAGAGTTACCAGTAAATGTGTGTGTGTGTGTGTGTGTGTGTGTGTGTGTGTGTGTGTGTGTGTGTCAGAGTGGTGTATGTGTCTGTGTTGAGCGGCAGGCTCTGAGTTCCTAGAAATGCCAGGTGGGCCAGTTATAATGATGGTACTGCCACTTCCCTATGGTTCCCACAAAATGCTCTTATCTTCCAAGCCACATGTATAGAAACCACTCACACCACAATCATTCACTGTGTACTGGACCACACCATGCTTATGCCCACGTGAGCTGTAACTAAAGGATGGAGCCTTAAAAGTCTTCAGCTATGTCCCAAAATGCCCTACATGTTTAACCCTGAGCTGACTTCCATAACTGTTACACACTGTGACCTTTCTAGCACTTCTTACGGCCTCTCCCAGGACTAGTCTCCTGGACAAGGACAAAGTATAAATCAAACCAAACATGAACACACACACACACACACACACACACACACACACACAGGAGTTCAAAGTTCAAGGAGAAAAGATTGTGCCCTCTATAAATTTTAGAGCCTTCTCTGAGTATTATTTTAGCTGAGATGATGCCTACACAGTGCATTGAAGGAAATGGAGCTTTTTGATCCTTGACCCTGTGACTTCTTCCTGGGTTTTACACAGGATGGATTAGGCTGGAGAAGGCAGGTGTATGCCGTCTGCATGGGTGCCCCTTATTAAAAACGAGGGGGTTTGTCATGGGAGAAAAGGTCAGTGAAACCTGGTCTGGGTGGGACCCACAGGTCTTCCTGGCCTCTTTTGGGCACCATACATTCCACATCCTTCTCTGGCTGCTTCTACTCGGATTCACCCTGTGCCACTACACCAAATTGAGCTCGGTGCCTACTAGGTACACACAAGCAGGTGGTACGTGTTGATGTTGCTATCGGGTGCCTTCCAGACCCCCTGTAGTGTACTGGGGATGTAGCTGTGATCAGAAACCTCTTCTGGTAGGTCCCTCAGGTTTGATGAAGTAAGACCACCTGAGAAATCTCCGGTAGGAACAGATGGCCTGGATGTCTGAGTTCTACATGCAGAATAGATTCAAGACTGCTGCCTGACATGATCAAGACTCACAGGTTACTCCAGTCAGGACTTGATCATAATTATAAATTTTCTTTAGGCCCCCATAAGATTATCAGTGCCCCCAACCAGCAGGAAGTAGCCTGGAATACTCCACCCACATTCCCAAAAAATATACTATGGATATTTTCCTTTGTTTAAAAAAAAAGAGGGGTAAGTGGTGTGGGAAAATTCTGTATTCTGTCAATTATGTTTTAAATAAATGCTGATTGGCCAGTAGCTAGGCAGGAAGTATAGGCAGGACAACCAGACAGGAAGTAGAGGAGGTCAATGAGAACAGGAGAATTCTGGGAATGAGGAAGCCCATTCCTCCCCAGTCCTGTCCAGACACCAAAGAAGGAAGATGTGATCTCCCTCACTGAAAAAGGTACTGAGCCACGTGGCTAACATATACTAGAATAATGGGCTAATATAATTTATAAGAGTTAATAAGAAGCCTGAGCTAATAGGCCAATCAGATTTAACTAATGTAGACTCTCTGTGTGATTTTTTTGGGCTTTACTGGCTGTGGGAACTGGGCAGGACAGAAACCCCAACAACCAGGCCCTCATGTTACAAATGGCACCCAACGTGGAACACTGCATCCACGTAAAACCTGAGAGATCTTGGGAAGTAATTCTAGACTAAAAGAATAGAGTTAAGCACAGCTTATCAATAGCAGCCTTTTCTCAGGTGGGCTCTGCTTGCTAAAGGCAAGTGCTTTCATTTAAGAGAGGCATCCTTTCTTAGCATTAGCTGAATAACCCTGCTCTTTAAGAGTTCCTGATAAAAGCTGACTGCATGCTTTTTGGTTTTCAGCGATAGCAGGAAAAAAGCTGTGCCATTGTAAAATGCCGGCTTTCTGGACCATCCTGCCAGAGCAAACTCTCACTCTTTGAGGCAGGAGGTTCGGCTACAGAGAGAGCACTTGAGTGTTGTTTGTGGAAACACTGTTGCAGCTTGCTTGCTGGCAAGGACCTTAAAACACCATAGAGTTGTGGCAACAAACATGGCTCTGGCCGGTACCTCAGCCATGACGCTGGAATCTCATAAAGCTAAGGAATAGGGTGGATCCAGCCATCAAAGCCACGGCTTTAATCCTACCCATATTGCTAAGCAAATTAAAGACTCATGTGGTCAAAAAGAGAAAGATATACAGTAAAGAGAGATTCAAAGACAAAAGACCTCTAAATGGTTTACAGTGTGTTAAAAATATATGCAGGCTAAAGGTTAAAATCCTTAAAATAAAAAAGAAAGAAAGGGAGGTGAGTGTGTGGCACACACCTTTAATCCCAAAGTTTGAGAGGCAGAGGCAGACAGACCTCTGTGAATTCCAGGATTGGTAGCACACACCTTTAATCCCAGCACTTGGCAGGCAGAGGCAGGTGGATCTCTGTGAGTTCAAAGACAGCCTGGTATACAGAGGGAATTCCAGGACAGTCAAAGATATAGAGAATCTGTCTCAAAAAGTAAAAGTAACAATAAAAGAAATAGAGGTTAAAGTAAAGCCACATAAAGATGGAAAATACACAGAGAATCTGGATACCGTATGTTATTATGCTCTCTTTGAATTGTTTGAATGCTGGGGAAGGAGCAACAGCTGCTAAAAGATATTTGCTTATAAATGCTGCTGAATTAATCCAAGATAGGTATTTTGAAAATGCCTGGACTTCAAAATTGAAGTCAAAAGGTATGTTACTTTGGAGAAGAGATTTTGTTTTTGTTTCCACAGGAAATGAGAGGCTGTGGATAAATTCTGAGTTAAGAAAAATCAGGTTTGATCAAGGAAGACCACCTGAGAAATCTCTGGCCCAGATGTCTGAGTTCTACATCCAGAACAGATTCAAGACTGCTGCCTGAGATGATCATGTTACAGGAACCAGTCCCTGAATTGCGAGCCAAGCACAGCACAAGGAGAAAGCCATTTCTCAGAGAAAGCAAAGGAAAGCCAGGGAGGGGCCTGCAGACAGAGAGGAGTAAGGATGGTAGCGAGGGAGTTATGTGGAAGACAGACATTTTGCCACAATGGTTACCTGTCCCTGAGACCATGAGCACCTTGCCAGATATTCTGGGCAGTGTGTGCAGTTTACGGAGACAAGCTGTGTGTGCTGCTGGGGAGGCTGAGCCAAAAGCTAGAGGTTCCCTGACCAGGCTTGTGCACATGATGTGGGCTGGCGGGCACCTGAAGTTTGCCACAGGAATCCAGAGACAGCCCAGGATGCAGAATCCCCTGCAGAGAGGTTCTCTGATCCTGCCAGAGATGGCGTCCTCAGGACCAGGGAGATTGTGGTTCCTGTGCCCACCAAACCAAGGGCTCTGACACTCGGCATGGATAGCCTATGTCAGGCTTGCTCCAATACCTCTGGTGGATCAAAGAAACCACAGGAGACCCTCTTAGTTACACTGGGGGCACTAATATCAGAGCTGCTCTTTAGCCAGCCCTCCTCCATGTTCACAGAAGCACCGCGGAGCTGCTGGAGGGATCGGCAAAATATTCCGCTTGAGGGCAGAATGCCAACTGTCCTGGGGCACTGGTAAACTCCCCGTCTTGTCCAACACAAAACAATTAGGCCAGGACTGGCCAGAAATCGGTCTCTAGGTCTTATGCAAGGCATCCAAGGGTCTTTAGACCTTGTGGGGTGAAGGAGTTTTGTGCAGTGATGGGCTTCAGGGACCTCAAAGAATTCTCCACTAAACTGCCTGAGATACAGAAATTTGTACCACTGCCAGCCCCTTAAGGCTCCTTCTTTGATTCAAGGGGAGCTCTGCTTGCAAGCTTGCAGGCCACTGACCCCCTCTGACATGGAACTTTCTTTACCCTGAACAGACACTCACCTACATGTGGATGGGCCTAGGCAGAGAGGGGACTCATAGCTCTCTCAAGTAGACAGAGGACAGGAAATCTAGACACCAAGGGAGAAATGTGCTATTCTCACTTGTCACATTTGGATGCCTATAGCACATACCCACCCCTGTCTTTCTCGGTGACATCCCAACATGTTTCAAGTGTCCACACAGGTCACTATCCAGGGGACTTTATATTCCCCTCCAGGGACCCAGACCCATGGAACAGAAACACATGTCCACAGAGTGCATCTGCCCACCTACCTGTATGGTAAAACACCAACAATCATTAACATATACCCAACACCCCACACAGTCTCTCACCCACAAACCCCTATCTCCTTCTATCTATCTATGGATCTACCTATCCACCTTTACTCTACCTTCACTACCTTCATTATCTCTGACTGTCTCCATCTCTGGCACCTAGACACAGTCCTATCCACGGTATCCTCAGAAGCTAGGCCTATCTGGACACCAGGTAACAGACTGTGTTCATTTGGGAAATGCTTTTCACTGTCCAATAGGAATCCTACCCTTGTGGGCACTCAGAGGCCCACCTCCACACTGCTTAGAATATCAAATATGGCCCTTAAAAGAAGAGTACTCTCCCTGCCTCCTGCAGACAACCCTGTCTATGCTCTTCCAACTCCCCCTCTCTACCAAGCCTCCTGGAGGCATCTGCTCTGAGGCTAGAAATGGACCTCCCAGGGAGTGTGTGTATGTGTCTGGGGCATGTGTCTGTGTTGGCCTGTGGACTCTGAGTTCCTAGAAATGCCAGGCGGGCCAATCATAATGAGTGTACTGCCACTTCTATATGGTTCCCACAAAATGCTCTCATCCTCCAAGTCACAGATACCACACACACCACAAACATGCATGCCCATCTGAGCTGAAACTGAAGGATGGAGCCTTAAATTCATCAGCTACATGCCACCTTGCCCTAACCATTTAACCCTGAGCTGACCACCAGAACACACACACAAACACACACACACACACACACACACACACACACACACACAGAGAGAGAGAGAGAGAGAGAGAGAGAGAGAGAGAGAGAGAGAGACATACAGGAGTTTAAGGAGGTCAGATCATGTCCTCTCTTAATTTCAGAGTCATCTCTGAGTATTCTTGTAGCTTAGATGATGCCTGGATAGCGCAGAGCAGGTAAGGGGCTTTTTGACCCTTGACCCTGTGACTTCTCCCTGGGTTTTAAGCAGGTGGCCTAGGCAGGAGAAGGCATGTGTATGCTACCTGCATGCGTGTCCCTTATCAATGAAAGGGGGTTTGTCAGGAGAGGCAAGGTTAGTGAAACCCTAGATTCCACACCCTACTCTGGATGCTTCTACTCGGATTCGTCCTGAGCCACCACACCTAATTGAGCTCGGTGCCGACTAGGTACATACGAGGAGGTGGTACATGATGATGTTGGTAGTGGGTTCCTTCCTGATCACTTGTAGTGTTCTGGGGATGTAGTTGTGGATCAGAAACCTCTTCTGGCAGGTCACGGTTCATGAATTCGAGCCGAGTATAGCTCAAGGAGAAAGCCATTTCTCAGAGGAAGCAAAGGAAAGCCAGGGGTGGGGCTGAGACAGAGAGGAGAGAGGATGGCAGGGAAGGAGTTAAGTGGATAAAAGACATTTTCCCACAATCGCTACCTGTCCCCGAGACCATGATCACCTGGCTAGAGATGCTGGGCAGTGTTTGCGGTTTCTTGAAAGGAGCTCTGCTTCTGCTGTGGATGCTCAACCATTAAGCTAGGGGTCCCAGGCGGACTTCAGCACATGTTGTTGGTGGACAGGCACAAGGTCTCCACATTAACCCAGAGGCAGTTATGGAACATTTTGTATCCTGTGCAGAACTCTACCTACCTCTGGCCTGGTCTAGGAATGGAGGGGAATTTATACCTCTCTCAAAATATTCTAGTGGTCAAGTACAGGCCCCCTAGACAACATGGGAGAATAAGCAATTCTCACTTGTCACACTTGGGTGCCTACAGCTCATACCCACCCCTGTCCTCCTCGTTGGCTTCCAAACAACTTCCAGTTGTCTTCACAGGCAACCCTCCATGTGTCTTCGTATTTCCCTCCAGAGACCCAGACCCATGGAGCAGAAACATGTGTCCATCGGGAAAATGGGTCTGCCCACCAACCTGCAGGGCAAATTACTATCACACATAAAATACACCCAACACTCAACAGCCCACACACTGTGCCCTCACCGGCACTTCTCTGGGCTCTCCAGGACAATTTTACAGAAATAAATAGCTATGGATAGAAGTATCCATGTGTCTGGCCTTTGTTTTCTAAGCAACAGGAATCCAGGAAGGGATCAGAATAATGGAATACAATTAGATTGAATAATTTGGAGTGTCTATTGCAAACACAGAAGCAAGAGAAATCCTCTCTCAGACAAGGTAAAAATGAGAACCAATTTAGAAAGGATGTCCTCTGTCCCCCATGAATACTGTGGCTTAGGCACTCCATTTACATAGACTTTGTGAACACACACACCTCCTACACATGCAAACATCTTTCAAAAATCAAATAATGAATTTTACAGTTCTGGATGTATTAGAAGATGCCTGTAATCTCAACATTGGGCCAATGAAAGCTGGAGGGTGTTAGAGACAAGACATTAAGTCTGAAAAAGACAAACAATTGGGATGAAGAGTATAAACCAACTTAAGAGACACGGTGGCTGTATATGGAAGGTTTCTAGTTCTATTTGAGGCTCAAAGACTAAACCTTGATAAACTTTGTAGGGCTGCAAAAACTGAAATGGAAAGCTATCTTGTTTTCTATTGTTTTTTATATTAGTTATGTCCTCTATCATTCTAGACTGTAGAGGAAGCTTAAGTATTTCTATGGTTGAGTAAAAGGACAGTGCAAAAATCATAAGCCATGGCCATATGTGTACATGATATTCAGAATGGTAAAGTAGGAACTATGACATGTATCTCTTCAGAAATTGTAAATTTTCAATAATTTGCTTTGGAGATTGCTGCTTCAGGATGATTAACAAGAAATGCAAGGATACACAGGAACACCTACAAATACAGACAATGCTGTCATTTGCAAATAATTAGCACTTTGGCTATTTTTAAAATAAGACTTGCTTGACCTAGCCATATTATGTATTCTTATAGTATTTGGTATCTGAAATTAGTTCTTTCCTAAAAAATTTAAAATTTAAGTTTCATTACCTTTTTGATATCCCTGGGATTTATGACGGTAGTTTTATTTGTACAAGCAAGGTGCTGGTATCTACAATCAGTGCTGTAAAATATTCATAAACATAATTTCATTTCTGCTCTAGTTCATAAAACTCTAGAGTGTAGAATCTGGATCAACGAAAATGTGAATGGCCTTTGGTGTGCGTCTTTCATCCCAGGAGTTGAGAGACTTAGGAAGAAGGATCTCTGATTTGGAGGCCAGCTTGGTCTACAGAGTGAGTTTCAGTACGACCAGGGCTACACAAAGCAACCATGTCTCAGTAAACCAAAAAAAAAAAAAAAATGGTCCTGATTTTTTTGTGAACTTGCCAGGAAACACGCAGAAATGCTTTATTTTTATTTTTATTTTTAATTGTCCTCTGTCCTTGAATATAGACAGCGGCTGATGTTAACCTTTGCCCAGTAAACAACAGTAATGAAGCTTTTTTTGCTGCCTTTTTTTCTTCCTGAAAGATCCCTCACATTAAAAGTCCTTACCAGTAAGTTTGGGAAACAAAGCCATGCACAGGGCAGCCATACATTAACAATTGCTTAGCTTTATCGATCACTTAGATCAAACCACCACAGCACCCATGCTTCTCTGGAGGTGCATAGGAGGAAAATAAGGGGACCCCTGCTTAGTGTACAGGTCCCTGAGCCCTCTCTGGACTCCAGCAGTGTCCCCTGACACAGGGAAGTGATTCCAGGTTCCCCAGGAGGCCCTTCCACCAAGGCTTTCCAGATGTTGCCCAGTGCACAAAACTGCAGTGTTTCTAAACTCATGAACTAGGCCAAGCAACATGGTGCCTCCTCCACCAGTCTGAGGGTTCCCAGTGAGATCCAAGGCCCAAGGTCCCAGGCTCAGGGTCACACACTCAGGGACAGCAGGGTGGCTGTGGATGATGCAAGAATCTTACCTGGTCAAGGCCGGACTGTCCTGTGCTCCAATCTCAGATTTTTGGAAGGCTGCAACCGCCAGCAGCATCCATTCTGTGCCTTCTCCACACTCTCTCTATGCTTAGATGGGGGATAAGTAGGAAAGGAAGGTGAAGGGCAATCCTATCCCTCTGAGTTCTGGCTCTTCCCAGGGGATAATAGAGCTAGAGCAGGAGTCTCAAAGAGGCAGGGACCTGTGGGCCTGGGAATGCCATGTGGATTTCTTTGGTATGTGCTTAGAAACTATTTGACTCCATTATTTGAGACAAAGTATGGACTGAAGGAATCATACAATGGAATATTAACCCTCAAGATATTCGAAAGCATTTACAGGAAAAATGAGCTTAAATAGTTTTTAATGAGGTTTAAAGTTTTGTGCTTCCACACACTTATGGAGGCTTTGCATGTATGTATGAATGTATGTGTGTATGTACGCATGTATACCACATGCATTACTAGTGCCCACAGAGGCCAGAGGAGGATGAGAGAGGGCATTGGAGCCCTGGAAACTGGAGTTCTAGACACAGTTAGATGTGCGCTGCCGTATAAGTCCCAGGAATTGTTACTGGATCTTATAGAAGAACAGTGATTGCTCTTAACTGCTGAGTCATTGCTCCAGCCCAACAATAGGGTCAAGTCCTCAATTTCTGGTAGGCAGCCAGACCAATGGCAATAGCCTGTATGGGGGAATCTCTTGGAATATCAAACCATAAAACTTAAGATGTTTCACACAGCTGGCACCAGATCTTTGTTGTGCTTACATTCTGTTCCTGTAATCCCACCTATTTTGCCTACTGACTCCCCTGTTTGGAAATCCCCAGCCCTAAGCTACAAAAAACTTGTCTTCCCTATGTGCAATGTTGACCTATTGAACTCTGCCTTAGGGGAAGGCAGCCTAACTACACAAAAAAGAATCTGTTTTAATTAATTTGGTAATGATGAATGGGTTGGTGGTCTTTCTCCTCCCTTCTTTGGGATTAACACTGCATAGTTTTCACATATTCTTTCTCTCTTTTCTGTTTTTCAAGACAGGCTTTTCTCAAGTACCTGACTGTCTTGGAACCTGCTCTGTAGACCAAGCTGACCTCAAACTCAGAGATCTGCCTGCCTCTGCCTCCCGGGCCTGGAATTAAATGTGTGAGTCATCTCAACCCAGCAATAATTTCTAATTTAATAAAATTCAGGAATGATAAACCCCTATGATAGACTTGCAATGTATTAATATTAACATATTAGTTCAGAGTTTCAAACACTTTTGGACGTGTTAACCATATAGGTTCATGAATATGTGCTTGTTACCACACTGTGATCTACTGACTAAAGACAGTACGTAGAAAAAGAATTCATTCTCATTGCATGACAGTTATGAATGCATTTCTAAAGGCATGTGCCAACACTGCCTGGTGTGTGCTGATTTTCTCTGCCTTCATTTTCTTTCTCTGTCTCTTCTCCCAACTCTATTGATGGAAACATCAAGTAGAGGGATTGGAGCAAGGTGGATAAAATCAATTATAGGCTCGATTGTTATTTAACAACATTCTTTGATTTGGGTTGATACATGATAGTGATGTGTTGCTTCATTCCAAAAGGATTTCACTTGATATTCAAAGGGATATTAGTCCAGACAGAGCGGTGGCAATAGGTACCTCTTAATGGGTAAAGATAGCCCAAGCTAATCTGTATCAGGATGTGAAACATTCCTAGTCTTCATCACCACCAGAAGTTTCAACAAAATAGCTTCCTAGAATCTTTAACAAAGGTTTACACACACACACACACACACACACACACCCTGCCCAGGGCTTGGAATGTCAGTTCACATCAAACTGTCATTTGTCAGTCATAATAGAGGATTTATGTAGGACAAGTATCTTGCTTTGACACAAGTGTTTCTGGCATATACCTACCCAATTTGTATTAGACATTTCTAAACAGACCAATTAGTTTCCAGAAAGTTTGATATGTAGCCCTTACTCCTGCAAAAATATGACAGCTGTCACTGTGTTTCCATCCCTCACCTATATTAAAAAGTTTGTGGCATGGTGAGAACTCCTCATTCTACCTCTGGCCAGTTAAGTGCTGTTGGTCTTTTCACTGTGCATCCTGTGTGAGATTTTGTGTTGTTTGCACACATAGACCTTATCTCAGTTACTCCATTGGTGTTTGGTCTGAATCATCTGCCCAAACAGTCCCACTCTGTTTATTTGTGACTGTCTAGGTGCTTCAAATTCTTAATCAATGACCTTTAGATAAATCTATGTAAGATAGACCTGGTGACCCACATCCATGACTCCAGCCCACAGAAGGCAGAGGCAGCAGAAGCATGCTTATCCTATATACCAAGATGTTGTCTCAAAACAAAAGTGAACACACAAAAATTTATCAAGGGCCTCATTCCATATTGTGTGCAGCTAGAGTGCTTGCATAGCATGCAGGAGGCTCTGGGATCCATCCCAGCACTGCCAATCCTTTAAAAAGTAAACAAATGATACTAGTGTTTGCCTACTAGTTCTGGATGCATGATTTCATTCCTTGACCAGAAGTGAGTAATGTTAAAATATCCTCATGGTCAATTTGACAGGCCAGAAATACAGAAGTCATAGGATTTCACTCTTGTCCTTTCATTTACCTCATGATTTTATTGAATTAAAAATACCCAGCCAAGTTAGGAAGAATGCTTAGCATGTGTAAGGTCCTTGGTTCTAGTCCTAGCATTGCAACCCCAGATAAAGTCACTTCTGTTTGCTTGTTTGTTGTTTTCCTCCTTAGACAGGATCTCCTGTAGGTCATGCTTGCTTTGAACTCTTTCTATGGAGTTTGTGATGACTTCAAAATCCTGATCTTCTTGCTTCCATCTTTAGACTGCTGCAATTACAGGCACACATCCTGCCTTAAGATTATCTATTATTTTAGGGGTACAGTGAAACTGATAGTTCAGAAGATGGCAAATCTTATTTTTAAACTTATTTATTTTTATTTCCTATGCATTTGCATTTTGCCTGCATGTATGTCCACGTGAAACTATGGGATAACCTGGAATTAAATTGCAAACAATTGTGAGCTGCCACACGAGTGCTGGTAATTGAACCTGTGCCCTCTGGAAAAGCAGCCAGTGTGTTTAACCATTGAGCCATCTCTCCAGCCCCGAGATGGTAATTTTGTAAAAATTTTATTTTTTTTAATTTTTATTCATGAGTGCTCTGCCTATAGTCATTTATTAATTCATTTGTCATTCATTCATTTATTATGGATACAGAGTTCTGCCTGTATATCTGCCTGTTGGCCAGAAGAGGGCACCAGACCTCATAACGGATTCCTGTGAGCCACTAGATGGTTCCTGGAATTGAATTCAGGACCTTTGAAAGAGCAGCCAGGGTTCTTAAACCCTGTGCCATCTCTCCAGCCCTCTGCATATATTCTTGCATGCCAGAAAAGGGCATCAGATTGTATTATAGGGATTCCTGAAACACATGGTTCATAGGTTCTAAGAAAGAATTTGGCCACATTGGGAAGCACTAGGGCTGGCTCTGGGTGGCGGTCAATGTAAAGAAGAAATGGGTGAAATTTCTCCCACCTCTATCCCCGCCCCTGGCTTCCAACTTTTGCTTGATGATCCTGTTTGCTTCCAATTTCCAGGAGGTTCTGTGTATGCTTTCCTTGGGTTCACCTAGGTATTCAGCTTCTCTGGGCTTGCGAGCTAAGTGCTTGGTGACCTTTATTTTATAGCTAGGGTCCACTAATGAGTGAGTACATAC
>PVIU01020627.1:0-33555 GCA_004026605.1 Ondatra zibethicus
AGCAAACAAGATCATCAAGCAAAAGTTGGAAGCCAGGGGGCGGGGATAGAGGTGGGAGGTAGGGGAAGGGGAGAGGGGGAAGGAGAAGGGAGAAGGACTGGGGAGAGCTTGGGGGAGTGGGAGGGTGAAGATGGAGGAAAGGTGGACATTGGAGAAGGGAATAAGATATCTACATTAAGAGAATCATTTTAGGGTTGGCAAGATACTTGGCCCTGGGGATCCCAGGTGTCCACGGGCATGTCCCCAGCGAGGTATTCAGGCAGCAGAGGAGAGGGTGCCAGTTCTGCTCGTTTCTTAATCATGCTGTTTGCCCAGGCTCAGCCCGGTGCCTGGCACATGAAGGAGTTCAATGACAGTTGAATGATAGTTGGGATAAAGTATTTTTAAGCTTAAAAATGATAGAAATAATCTTGTAATGATTTTCTAAGTGTTCTCCTTGTAACTAGGACCTTGTAGTTCCTTTAATTAGAATTTTTATTATCAATTATGTCCATAAAATAATGAATCAATATGTTTAAATCTTGCTAAAGCTATACTGATCCCAGACATAGTTAAGAGGTAGTAGTTGTTCGTGTGTGTGTATGTGCATTTGTGTATCCTGTGTATGTGTGTGTCTTACACATGTAAAAATGCACGTACATATTCTGCATTATTTGGATATATGCTTATTCTGTCCAGTTAGTGTTAAAAATTCCCTGTTGAAATGTCATCAGGCTGCTTAATACTGCAGTTTGATATAGTGCCTTTTTGTGCCACTGAGCCTGGACTCTGGAATATAATTGCCTGGTAGTATTGATTTAATTGCACAGGTTTATTTGTGGACTCCTAATTATTGACTGGAGGTAAATTTAATGGAGCAGTCTTTATGAACACTGAGAAGCCTGCTGTTGCTGCTGTACATAATGAACTGCATCATATGCCTTTAGATCGTTTCTCAAGCTAATTTTATTCTGTTGTGACAGTATGATAACATTTAAAAAGTCAAAGACTTTCTTATTTTTATTACTGACATAGGTGGTTTTGCTGATGTCTTTGGATTTTGTGGGAAGAAAAATAGGCATTTCAATAGTTGCACTTGGATGTCACTTTATAATTATGCCCAAGAGAAAAATCTATAAAATAGAAAACATCTCTTTTCTTCTCTCTCTATCCCGGTAATTATCTTTGTCCGGCGTTTTCAGAAATGTTTCCTTTGCCTACCAGGTTTTTAGAGTCTGAGATGCTCACAGAGTTGTATGGGCAAAACTGTAAATATGTTTGCTTCTGTCTTCCTGTGCATGCATTTGGGCTGTGTAGTAAGTGAACATATTCCCTACAAAAGTACCTGACTTGATTCTGACATAATAATATTAAAACATTTAAAAGATAAAAATGTAGGGCATACCTTGTCTGTCCTCCTTCTATGTTGTTCTGTATTACTTGGTAGAATCCTGAATATTGAGATTAATCATCCCCGTGAATGTTGACATTTTATATGATGATACACTCACCACAAATGACCCGTGTATAGGTGGGTTTATTTAATTGCAGAGGGCAAGAACACGGCCTCACTATTTCAAGAAGTTATGATGTAATTAGTAGTTTTATGTATTTGATATTTTTCTGCAGTTTGCAGTAAGAATCACATAGAAAAACACCTTTCTAAGATCTATTTCCATTTTTCTGTGGTATGGATATTTTTATCCTAAAACTTTTACTTGTGCTTTCTTTTCATATTGATATAATTTTAAATTGCAATTTATGAGGGAGACAAAGAAGTAAAGATGAGGGGAACCCCTAAAATTTGTTTTTATATAGTTTAAGGAGTAGATGAAAATAGAGCTGAGAGGCTGGAGAGATGGCTCAGTGGTCCTCTGCTCTTCCAGAGGTCCCAGGTTCAATTCCCAGCACCCACATGGCAGCTCACAACTGTCTGTAACTCCATTTCCAAGGTATCTGACACTATTACACCAATGCACATAAAATTAGAAAAAATAGAGCTGAAAAATAGAGATTAGATGATTCTGGCATTTGAACAAGAATGTACCTTAGAAAGATACAGGGCGGCAGGATGCAGGGTTGTGGAGATGGAAGAAGTGACGGCAGCCATGGCAACAGGAGAGCTGCCCACTTTGCCCAGAGTTAGAGCACCACAAGCATGGAGTGCACAACCAGTCCCAAATCAAAGATGGAATTTTTCAGCACCCAACACAATGAGAAAGTTGAAGGTGTGCTGAAGAACTTTAGTGGTAAAGAAAGCCAGTGTGTTAGGGAGGAAATATTAAATAGTTACTGAAGCCATAGAATTTTTAGTAAGTTTAATATTATTTGAAGTGTTCTATTTTTCCTTATTTCATCCCAGCCTTTTGTCGGTCTGGCCTCAGTTTAAGAAAACATTTCACATTCTTATGTGAACGAGAAAAGATTGAAAGCCCAGATACTTGTATTGGCCCTGTATTAACCCCATTTCCCTTTCAGTGGCTGAGAACACCTTAAATTTTCCATTGGCTTCAGATGTTTCTGTTCCTGTTAACTGCTTCAGAACTTACAATGCTGAAGTTTAAGGTGGTCGTGTTTTCTCCAGTGTCCTCCTTCGCTTCTGCTGACCACCTGGGAGTGTGATGAACGCCCGGCCTGTGTATCTGGAGGGTGATCAGTGTGGACGCTAAGTCCCTCATGGAGCTCCGAAACCATCACCTCCATTTGCCGCTTCCTGCATGGTATTTGTGACATGTGTCCATGCTCACATGCTGCACACATACCTGCTCTCACACACACAACCACATGGTCACCCACAGACACTCCTTACAACCTGCTGAGAAAGCAAGATATAAATCTCCACTCACCCTGCTTCAGGTGTTTATGTAACAATTTGAAGCCTGCTTTTTTTTTTTTTGAGAAAAAAGACATTTTCTGCTAAGGTTAAAGCAATTCTTTAAAATTATTAAATTCTAAATTATACTATGGGCTTTGTGATAATTATTTTTATTTTTTAGTAGCCACCTTTGTGTAGTTTTATCTACTCAAAAGCTTATTCTTGTGTTATATTAAAACAGTTTATGGCTGGTGTTCTAAAAGTAAGTCTTATGCAAATACCAGTAGAATGTCCTTCGTATTCTCCTCATTTGAAAACATTTACAAGGTGCCTATGCTGTGCTACAGCATTGGTCACCATGGGAGGCAAAGGAAATAACTCAGGTCCTGAGTTTTATCTAAAACAAGAAAATACTTCCCATCACTGATGGGAAGGTAAAGAACTCTGACCGCTCCTCAAGGGTTTATGTTGCCGGAAATTCTGCTTCTCCGTACACTGCTGACAGAGCTGAAGCAGCCTCCTGAGAAGGTGCTTGTGCGTCCGTGCTCATATAGACAAGGTGAAAACTATCCCAGTGTCTGTTGACGGATATAGAGATAAATCTCTCTCTCTCTCTCTCTCTCTCTCTCTCTCTCTCTCTCTCTCTCTCTCTCACACACACACACACATACATTAATCTTCAACCAACAGAGATAAGCCTTCAGAAGCTTACAATCTATTGTTAGAAGTAGGAGCCTTCTCCTTACCTAGATATTAAACAGTATTTGTGAGCTCAAAAGGCCTAGGCCTGAATACTAGTGTTGAGAATTTGTGAATTTGAATATTAATTCAGGTAAAGAAGCAGCTTAACTTTTAGAAAAAAGTATTCAGCAGGGTATTATGAATTCTAAAACTCTGTGTTGTTGTTTAGAGGTGACAACTGGGGAGGTGATCAGGTCGTGAGGGCAGGTCACTAAAGAATGGAATTAGAGCCTGTGAGATAAAGGAGCTTGCTATTTCTTCTCTGTACCACACAGGAGCACAGAGAAGACCACAGCCTACAAGTCAGCAGTGGCCCTGCAAACACTGGATGCAGCTGAGCCTTTGTTTTAGTTTTGCTAACCTCTTGAACTGTGAGATTGACATGCTTGTTTAAGCCACTTGGTCTATGGCACTGTGTTGCAGTTGCCTGAGCCAATTAGATAACTCTTAACTGTAAAGGTATAAATAGAAATGTCTCTAATATATAGTTCTTGGCTTTGGATAAAGGAATCATGTTAAAAAGAATTTACTACTGGTAGTAAATATATTGTTTGTTCTACTGTATGTTGCCTTTGCCAGCAAAACAGGTTCCCATAGTTGAAATTCTTGTGGTGTGTGTGGGAGGTGGGATATAGAGGGAATGTGAGAGGACTCGATGTTCACTAAAGGTAGCACAGGTCCAAATTGAGGTCAAGAGGGTTTAGGAAATGAGGTTGTCTCTGGGACAGTATCATTGTCCAAGGAATTATCTTGAAGGTAAAGGGGTGCTTTTGGCCTGTGAGCATACATGTAATTAGTCTGGTTTAAAAAAAGAGGCTTGATAGACATGGGTTAGCTAAGACCATTGCCTCCCATGGAGATTCTAATGATAGGTATAAGTCTAGTGCATAAATTATCAAAAGACTATTTTGGTCTCCCACAGGAACCTGATGCAGAGCCTTATCACAGGCCGAGGATGCTGCTCAGCCTACCTAAACGTACACATGTTTTTCTTCCATGGTATATGATTTACCCAGGCCATAAAGAATTTGCTAATAATTCCTTTCCTAAATCCTGAAGTATCTTACTAAAGGTCACTATCTCCTAAGGACTTCATAAATAGGATACTTTGCCAAGTTGTTTTAAATGTTATCTAAATATTCCCTGAGGCAAAAGAAAAAACTGAAGCATTTTAAAAGTCTTAAAATTTTCAGTTCTTATCTATAGCTTCTAGAGCCATTTTCAAATCTTAAGTGCTAATAAATTATAGATTCTGCCAGAATTGGAGGGCATCAGATGCAGCCTTCTCTGTCAGCTTCCAGCAGTGCTGCAAGAGATGCATCTCTTAGGACTATCAGGAGATATCCAAGTGACCTTTAGGATATGGAGTTCAAAATCAAGTGCCAAATTTAGCTGTAGATGACTTCTTCCTTCTCATAGCATTTCTAATTATTTTAACACGTTCACTCCTTACTTTTGAGGTAACCAGTTAGACCTGTCCATTTGGATATGTAAGTCTGTGCATGAGTCTATATCTATGTGTGGTTAAGCGGATACATAGCATTAGACCAAATTGTGCACCCTTAATTTGGGTGCAAATGTCATTGGCCTTCCTTAGAATGTCTTGAATCTTACTGTATCCAGTCCTTGACTAGCAACTATAATATAAAAATTTTATATTTTTATTTTGTAAACTCAAGTTAGATATTAATAAAGGTAATATCTTTTGAAGAAGCATCTTCAAACAAATCACAAGAATAAAAATGATTACACTGTTAGCTTTATCCCCGAGATTTAAAGGTTATTCTTATTTTAATATACCAGCTTTCAATTTTAAGGTATTAGCTGAAACTCTAGTCACTACTGACTGATATCTTGGAGCCATGGATTTTAGTCTTTAGTGTTTTCTTAAGATAGTTCTCAAACATCTGCATTTTTAATCTCACCTTTTACAAGAACACTAACCTCAACTTCTGAGTGTGAATAATTTTAGGATTCTGACAGTGGCAAACCAGTTCCAAAGAGCAAAAGGGAGGTTAAAAGCCCATCCAACTTCAGGAAATCGCTCCCGTAACAAATCACATTCTCCAACAGTGCCAATCAAGCCGTTGAAGACCTTCTTTAAGAGGGATCAAGCAAAAGTTTAGTTGTTCAGACATCCCTGATAAACATTTATACCAAGAAATCTCACTCAGCATCAATTCTTCCGGCTCCACATTTTCTGGATGCCAGAGATGTAAACCTGTCGTTCTGTGCTTATAGAGTTAGGAGTTTCACTTCTCCTTTTTATATAGGAGAAATACATCATACGGACCCCCTGAATGTTGTGGTCTGTCACATGCCATCAAAAGTGAAAAGCAAGGCAGTGTAATTGTTAGGTGTGTTGTTTTCTGTGTGTTTGATGAAATGTGTATATTAGCCATTCCAGTTGCCCTTTAACCCAACCCTAGAATCCTGTCATGAAAAGGACAGAAGTGCTTTCTGTGTCCGAGGTGTTGGAGAGGCTTAGCAGCCTTCAGAATGCATGCAGAAACAGCATCTTTAACTGCAAACTTCCAGAAGAAACAAGTTTTCTCTTGATGCAGACTCACAAGTGATGGGTAATCTTTGTCAGCCAATTATCTTTAAGAGGTGGGACCAAGTAAGGGCGTGGCTTTCTGGTACCTGAGAAGAAGCCCAGGGGCTCTCTCTCTTTGTAGTTCCCTTGCTACACAGCTGAACTTGGACTTCTCATTCCTGTTTAGTGAGTCTGCCCTTTATAAGAAGAAAAATATAATCGGTCTGTCTTTTGGCAAGCCTGTCTTTTTCTCGACTTGAGATAGCTCAACACGCAGGCAGCAGAAGGTGCAGATTGCCTGCTCCTTAAACATATTTTACACTTAAATGTGTTAGTGGTGGAAGAAGCTTGTAACCCCAGAACGCTACATGTACTTAAAGTAATTAGGCAAACCATGGGACTTTTCAAGCATTTTCTAAGATAGGCCATACTTTAAGTACCATTTCAGTTCTAATTTACTAATATAGAGCTGTATGCCAAGAACTGATGTACATGTAATTCTCATAATATTTTTAAGGAGGGGGCAATTGGATGGCTCAGTAGCTAGGAATACATGTGTTCTTGCAGAGGAACCAAGTTCAGGATCCAAGTATAAGTTGCAGCACCCATGTCAGGCAGTTCATAACCACCTGTAACTCCAGCTCTAGGGCATTCAGTGCTCTGTTCTAAATTCTGCTGGTGCCTGCACTCATATGTACATACCCACACAGAGAAAGACATGATTACATTCTTTAAAATGAAACTAAGAAGATTGTGGAGAGCCTTTATGCGTCACTAAAGATTGTTGTAGTCCATCTAACTTGTGATTAACATTAATTGGTGATATTTGCATTTTGATGATAATCCATATATGGTATAAGTGATGAGACTCAATTAACCAAAATGGCTGACTGAGAAATCTCATTCTTATACTCTTAGGGTTTTTATGAATTAATTCTAAATTAAGCAGAATAAGATTTGTATAACTTACTAAAAGTCTTACTAAGTGAATAGATAGTATAACTAAGAAAGGGGTACTGTTTCTAAAACTGAAGCTCCTGGTGCCTGGAAGGACTCACAAGACTCAAGGGCAGGAGCTATTTTTCACCTGTGAAAGGATCTAGAACTTACTATTGACTTTGGAATGTACTCATTGGAAAGCAGTGTATAAGTTTATTAAATAGTTCTAACCATTTATTAATGTTTTATAATTCTGACTTTCCTTAATCTGTCTTTAAATTTATTAAGATTATTTTTATAAAAATCACATAAATTTTCTGTTAAAAATTCCTTAATTAAGATTGAGCATTATATTATTTATTTATTTATTTTTATTTTTCTCTGCTCCCCTCCCTGCCACACCCCTCCCTCCCTCAACCCTCCCCCAAGGTCCCCATGCTCCCAATTTATTCAGGAGATCTTGTCTTTTTATACTTTCTACTTCCCACGTAGATTAGATCTATGTAAGTCTCTCTTAGTGTCCGTATTGTTGTCTCAGTTCTCTGGGATTGTAAGATGGTTTTCTTTGCCTTATGTTTAAAAACCACCTATGAGTGAGTACATGTGATAATTGTCTTTCTATGTCTGGGTTACTTCACTCAAAATAATGCTTTCTAGTTCCATCCATTTTCCTGCAAAATTTAGGCTGTCGTTATTTTTTTCTGCTATGTAGTACTCCATTGTGTAAATGTACCACATTTTTTTTATCCATTCTTTGATCGAAGGGCATTTAGGTTTTTTCCAGTTTCTGGCTATGACAAATAAAGCTGCTATGAACATAGTTGAGCACATGTCCTTGTGGCACGATTGAACATCTTTTGGGTATATACCCAAAAGTGCTATTACTGGGTCTTGAGCCCCAGCAGCACAGACACTGAGAGAAACAATTAATAAATGGGACCTCCTGAAACTGAGAAGATTCTGTAAAGCAAAGGACATGGTCAACAAGATAGAACGCCAGCCTACAGAATGGGAAAAGATCTTCACTAATCCCACATCAGACAGAGGTCTGATCTCTAAAATATACAAGGAACTCAAGAAATTGATCAACAAAAGAACACATAATCCAATAAAAAAATGGAGCACAGACCTAAACAGAGAACTCTCAATAGAGGAATCTAAAATGGCTGAAAGACACTTAAGGAAATGTTCAACACCCTTAGTCATCAGAGAAATGCAAATCAAAACAACTCTGAGATTCCATCTTACACCTGTAAAAATGGCCAAGATCAAAAACACTGATGACAACTTATGCTGGAGAGGTTGTGGGGAAAAGGGAACACTTCTGCATTGCTGGTGGGAATGCAAGCTGGTACAACCCCTATGGATGTCAGTGTGGCGATTTCTCAGAAAATTAGGAGCATTATATTATTTTGTGTATGTGTTACACATACTTTGCGAATGTGTATGTGCAAGTGCCCACACCCTTACACAAACTTTTAGAGGCCAGAAAAGGACACAAGGTGTCCTGCTCTCTCCCACCCAAGCGTGTGTCCTGGACGCAGGGTCTCATGGGACCTGGAGCTTTATGTGTGGAGGCGACCTCTGGTTTCCACCCCACAGCTGAAGGTTCACAGGTGCATGCCTCGTGCCCAGCTTTCCCGAGGCACCACGAATCTGAATCAGGACTTCACGCTTGTGCAGCAAGTGCTCTCATCAACCGAGGAGATGGCTCCCTTAAATATTTTTAAATTTTATTTTCTTATTTGTCATGAAAAGACATTTATACACATGAATTTACAGCAACTGTAACTGTATTCAGAAGATCTATAAAATAAATCCTACAAAATCCCAGTATAGATGGAGGAGTGTCTCCTAGCATTTCATCCATACCCAAGGAGCTATTGGCAGCTGATGGCTGCTGCAGGAGAGGGTCCGTTTTCTTCAGGGGTCTGGTCCCTTAGACACTACTCATGATTTAGCAGATGGTCCTACAGCCCATGCACATACAAGTAGCACTAAGTGAACTCAGTGGTTTAAAAACAGAATCCTTGAAGTTAGGAGGGAAAGTGACTGGGGGGACAGGGGAAGAATTAGAAGAGAGGAAATAGAGGCTGTCTTTGACCAAAACATATCATATACATGTATGAAATTCTCAAAGAACAAAATGTATATTTTTCTATGACCATTTTGAACTACATCTATCATTACAATAATAAACAACAAGCTTATAAATGTCGGTCAGAAGGAATGCTGAGTTTAGAGGAGAAACGTGAGAAATAGCGTGGTAATCACAAAGCCAGCATGCTTTCAACATGAGCCCCTAGAGCAGAACCTTAACATGAGACCATGAAATAGACCGTGACAAAGAACCAAAGGCTGTCTTAAAAACAGACAGCTTTACTCTTGGAGAAGCATAGAGCCATGAAACACCTTAGTCATGTGTCCTGAGATAATGGAACTATTTTAAAGTTTGACGCTACTCAGACTTGCTTGATCAGAGAATCATTTTTCTAGAAAATATTAGGGGATAAACTTTTAAGCATTCATTTCTGCCCATAAAAGATGGGAGGTTGTTCCATCTTATCTATTTTGCTTTCAGATAGAAATGCATATTTATGTACATAGTTAAATAATAGTTACCCTAGGGTCTTGTCATTTGGGGCCTAGTGCTTGCTAGACAAAAACAAAGCTTTTTTTTTTTATCATGCATTCTTTAAAGGCTAACATTAATGCCCTGATGACTTAATTATCAAATTAGTAAAACTAGCAGTTTTATCAAGTGTAATTCCTTTCTTCTTCTCAAATATGCTGTTTGCCAAAGCAAGAATTTGTTGTTATTGTCCTCAAGAAAAGAGGCAAATACATCCTTTTCCTAGTATCTAATGCTCTCCTCCCACATTTCTAACCCTGAAATGTGTATGCTGTGTATATATGCTTATGATGATGTTTTCCTTCCCAGAAAGACTCGTTCATGTCAACATATATTTCTTATGCTCAGTTGTACCTTAGAACTAAAGAAATACCCTGCTTGGCACTTTCCTCCCAGGAAAATTTCAGGTGAAAGAGATGTGCGTGTGAAGCTCTTGAGTTTGGAGGATGCAGGCATACACTCAGATTGATTAGGAAGCTACTTAAAAATCGTTGCCAATGTTTTCTCCTATTACCAGTTCAAATTCAGGAAACAACCATTTCTATGGACTGGATCATGTCCTTTGGCTGACCCATACAGAAGACAGCGACTGGCTGTCTTTGCTCAGTTCTGACAAGGGACACCACCAGGGATTGTACTAACACAGCAAAAACCTGACACACCTTCCCTCTAGGAAAGACATATGAATACTATAAGCATTCTAACAGTTTTAGGGAAACAAACAAAATAATATTTTCCTGATCAATCAAAGGGACAAACCCAAAAAATATTTAACGAATTTCCTAATTATGACAGACTTCTTATATTAAACCAGAGAGAGGAAATAAGATCAAAAGAAATAAATCGAACTTCAGAGGGTATTTGAGGCAGCAGTCCAGACTTACTTACAACCCATGTATGGGGCATGTTCACATTCTACCAGCAAGCCAAGGAAGCATCAGGAACAATAAAACTACCAGCAAAGTTTTATCAATTATGAAATTTTAAAATGTGTTCACATTTCATAAACTCAGCAGTTTCTGAAACATGTATATTACACTTTGATATACCAAACAAACTTTAACAACTTAATCAATGGGTATACTTTCACCATTTTTTTCTCTCTGAAATTTTATCCTGCAACTCTTGAGATATTGGGCTCTCATATAGACAAGTGTATTGATAGTTCTCTCTCATTCTCTTATGACTGATGAACATATAGTACCACTACTGTGGGCCTGTGTGCCCTAGAGATGACTGTAACCTGCTATTGATCAGCTGATTGAAGATGAATGGCTTAGCTGCTTGTATTGCAGATTACATCATTAACATGGTCAGTAAACCATGAATTGTTCAATAAGACGTTTATCTTTTTTCATTTCATTTCTGCTCTTTTATCATTTTTATTAGAAACACCAAAATTACCCACACTAACCAGGAAGATCTCTTGAAAAGTGATCCAGTAGGGTACTATTATAACTTCAAAGTTACAGACAGCTAAAATCTAATGCCTTAATGATATTTAGTGTGTGGTTTTGTCAGTTTCTTTCAGTTTGTATTACTTTTTCATGTTTGTGTGTAAACATGCATATCATATGGTGTGTTTGTGTGCATGCGTGTGTATGTGTATATGTCTGTGCATGTGTGTGTCTGTGTAGGTCAGATGACAACCTCGGTAGTCAGGTCTCTCCTTCCACCATGTGGATTCTGGGAATGAAGCTCAAGCTTCACGGAAAGGGCTTGTCTTTGAGCCACCTTATCAGCCCTTGTATATGGTTTTGAATTGAAGAAAATACAGAGTTTAATAATTTTTGTTTGTTTTTTCTCTTACAGCTTCCTTTTGCCTCATATTTACTAGAAGCAATACTGGAGAAAATAAATGAAAACAAGAAACTAACTGAAGGATATTTCACAGTTATGAAAGACTTTAGATAATGCTATAGATGCAGTATACATTTATATATGTATGTATCTGTGTTCAAATATGAGGATTTCATGTGCTGTGATTGTAAACAGTCCAGAACAGTACCTGCTCCAGCTATCAATGAGTGGCCTCAATATCAAAATAAGAAATGTCTGAAATTAACTGATTGCTGAACAAGTGTAACTAGTTTAACTAGTTTAGTTTGAGTGTGTAGCCACTTAAAAGGAAAGTCTAGCATTTGATTGCTGGATAAAAATGTTTTCACAAATACAAACTTAAAATAATTTCCTTCCAGTACAAAGAAAAAAGCAAAGACAAGCTTGTCACAGACACATTAGTCTGAATATAAAAAGAAAAGGGTGGACATAAACGGCTTAATATTCTAAATTTTATATGAAAACTAGACTTTTGCATAAAATTGTTATAAACGACCCTTTGTTATCCAGTGAATGACATATTTGTGTGGTGAGAAAATATAAGTAAATTATCTTAACATGAAGGAGGAGCATTGAATGAAGCTATTGTGTATTGTGTATTGTATCTGTTCTTATTTACATACTGGATTATACAGAAGATACTGTGTTTTTCTAGAACTATCTGGCAAAATAAAAATTATTTTCTCCTCCTTTATCCTCTTGTGCAGTCATGTAAACTAGCAAGGGCCAGGAGACCATGTCTATGTTAGGGTGGACCTAGTAGAGCTCATACCGTGGTCATCTAATTGGCAATGCCTTCTCGTCATGATGGACCGCTGTATTTGGTTACAGAATGTCCCCCCGAATGCACTTCCTCACTGTGTTCTTGCCACACACTCTTGGTGCCTCTGAGTCACTGAACTTGGGCCTTCACACTTGATGCAGGTATCCTGTCTTTGCAGAATTCTCTGTGAGTTACTTGACTCATGCCCATCTTCTCATTATTCAGGTTCACTTTGCCAGTTCCCTCCTGTTTAGTACAAAATAATCTGCTTTTAATATAGTCACATTTTTGTTTTATGGTTTATTCTCATTTTTCCTTAAGAATGTAGATTCCATGAAATTAAGGCAGTGGTTGGCAAATTAAGGCCCTTAACTGAATCTGGACTGCCACCTACTTTTATATGGTCCATAGACTAAATTTTTTTTTACTTTATTAAACTGTTTAAGAAATACTTTGTAGCATGTAAAATCATATGAGATTCAATTTTAATGTCTTATCAATAAAGAGTTATTGAAATTTCATGATGGTCATTCCTTTGCACACCTCTTGGCATAGCTTTAACACTGTGGTCGTGGAACTGGTGAGTGGCAGAGGCCGAATGTTGTACTCTCTCACTTGGCACTGCTACTCAGCATGCCTCAGCACAGTGACACCGCTTAAGCAAGACTGTCAAGTCACAACTGCTGAATTACTGGAAGTTAAAAAATATTAGTACAGCCTGGCAGTGGTGGCACATGCCTTCAATCCCAGCACTCGGGAGGCAGAGGCAGGCGGATCTCTGTGAGTTCGAGACCAGCCTGGTCTACAGAGCTAGTTCCAGGGCAGGCACCAAAGCTACAGAGAAACCCTAACTCAAAAATAAATTAGTACATTTTCCACCTGCTATACCATTAAACTCATACTCATAAGACACAGAGCAGTGTGTTTCATTTTGTCCTCACTGGGTAGCAGAATCTTGTGCTGTATGACACTGTACCGACACTAGAGAGTGCAGTACACATAGATCACCAGAGTTGGCGCCCCTCACAGTGTCACCACTCACAGGAGAGTGTCAGTCAGAAAATTACACAATTTCAGGTATAACAACCTATCACAGGATTTTGTTATAAAAGTAAAAATAAGCCTACCCCAAAAGAAAGAGAAAGAAAATACAGCAAGAAAGAAAATGAGATTGCATGGAAAATGGTCCTTTACAATGTTTAGCCTGTAACTTCTGAATTTCTTATGTGGCTAGGGCTGTAGAGGGCGATGGGGTATACAGCAGGTGGCAACTAGTGTTCAGCAGGCTGACTCACTAGGCATATAATTTCTGTAGGAGAGCCCCACCTTGCAAGGCCATTAGGTCACTGACTGTACATAATTGTTTATCTCTATCCATAATTTCTCTCATGTGCCATTTCATTTCTTCCCTAAGAACAACTTTGGGTGTTTTCCCACTGTTTGTGTGTTTATCTAATGAAAATATTCCATCTATTGGGCACACATATAGCTTTGGATGGTCAGGAAGATGATTTCTGCTTAATTATTTAATTTTGATGAATAGAAATAATACTAGGATATTTTACATTACTCAGATTGACATCAGATTATCATTCATAAAGACAGCCTTTTACACAGACAACTGACTTTAGACTCCAAACAAATTCAAAGCATGCTGGTTACCCGTGGAGATGAATATCTGGTTGCCCCTGGAGACAAATACATGAGGTCATTTTCCCGGGTGTTGTTTGTTGCTGATTCAAGGTCAGAGCTTAAAGCAACTTTAGTCTACACTTACTCCCTACTGCTCAAGGTCCAGCTAATTAATTGTTATTGTTAAATCTTGAATTCAATGTCATTTTCTGTCTGGGAGCTCTAACCATTTGAGCAACGTGCTTGGCTGAGCTTTACTCACTGATTGGTTAATGAGACCTCCTTAGCCTAAGAGAAACTACATGATTTATCATGTGTTATGAGAATGGCTTGGGCCCTGAAAATGTCATTTATAATTGTCCAGAGTTTGGCTGTGAGAGGAGCAGCAGTGGTGTAGAGAGAGGCGGCTGCGTAGAGCTATAAAGAAGGTGGCTGGAGGGAAAGAAGAGTGAGAGAGTGAATGAGCGTCAGAGTGGATGTGTATGGTTCAAGGAGATGTGGCAGAATGTATATAGAGAGAAGTGTGAGAGAAACGTGAGGGGTGTAAGACATATAAAGAAACAGATGTAGTTACACGAGAGTGGATGAGTGACAAACTGAGTGAATGATGTAGTAGTGTGTGAAGGAATGTGGCATAGCATAGGGGAAAATCTGTATAGAGGAGAGACGTAACTGAATATAGAGAGATGTGACTGCAGAGAGGTATGTATGTAAAGAGATGTAACTGTAGAGAGACTGTCAAGAAAGAGATTATTTAAATTGATATAAAAGAGAAGGTTACCATCAGGAAAGTGTGTGCTTGTTCCTGTTTTCTTAGGTTAATAGCAGAAAGCCTGTGTTTTCTTACTTACTTCTCAGATAGGAAAGTCTAGCCCCTGCCACATTTGCAGATCTTTTTTTTTACATTCCCCTGGTGCTGCCTGGGGGCTCGCCCCTCAAGTCAGTAATAAAGGACTTTGCAGATTCAGATAGCGGGAGAGAGAGAATGAGGGAGAGAGTGCAAAAGAGGGTATGCACTTCTAGTTACAAGCAAAAGGACAGAGAAATTTGAAAATGCTGCACTCCTGGTTTTAAATATGGAGGAAGGAGCCCATAAGCAAAGGACTTTAAATGACTCTTGGAGATTTGAAAAGGGAAGAAAATATGCTTCCTTTAGAAGAACCCTGGTACACACTGATTAGCCCAGCGAGTTTGAACATCCAGATCTAGTAGGGAATAGTTTTTCTTGTTTCTTGTTTTAGGCTGGGAAGTTTATGGTAATTTCTGAGTGCAACAATAGAAAGCTAATACAGCTTGTTAACATATCATTCATAACTTTATATTCACATTCATGTGCTCATGCAGGTCTTTGATCAGAAGATATACAGAAGACTGAGTCATTTTATTAACAAACTAAAAAGTAAATAGCATATAATAATAAGACGAAGTAGGAAAAGCAATTGACAAGTCAGCACAAGGACCAGCAAGATGACTTAGTGTATAAGGTCACTGACTACCAACCCTATAAACCTGTGATTCCCAGAATCCACACAGGAGAGAACCAACTCCCACAAGTTGTCTCCTAACCACACATGCTCTATGACATTGTGCTCACACTCCACACAAAATGAATGGTTAAAAAGCCACAAAAGTCAAAATGGACTTCAGAAACAAATTGAAGTAGTTCCTTATTTTGATTAAGAAAATCTTCAAAATATCTACTACCAACATTGTGAGACAATGGACACAGCCTTTCTCCTGAAGTCAGCAATAAGGCAAAGATGCCATTCAGCTCTCAGTATTCTCTTTAAACCTGATAGGAAAACATCTACTCTGCACAACAAGGTAACAAAAGGCAGTGAAGGAAATATAACAGATAAAATTGGAAGGAAAGAAATCTGTGTCTAAAATAGGCAAACAGCAGCAAATTATTTATCAAGCTTCTGCTGTCCAAGAGTATGTAACAAATCTCAGCTGAATGTCTATATATTAGTGATAAATGTGTAGAAACCAAGATTGTGATTGTAAATTATTTCCCGATGAATGACATACTTAGGTATGAATTTGACAAAACATCTTCAGTACTTAAATATCAAAGCTATAAAACACTTATGTAATAAATCAAAGGTTTAAGTAAGTGAGTCCTACTAAAAACATGAATGGGGATATTATATATAATAAAATGTGGCAAAATGTTTCCAAAGTTTAGTTTAGTATGATTATCCTATGATTTATGTGGCAAGCAAAGTAAATATGAAGTACATTAATAGTATGCTACATTTCAAGTTTCGTCATTTAGCCATACTAACAAGTGTAAGGTATTGGCAAAGGAATAGCAGGCCAGTGGAATAAAATAAAAAGCCAGGGATATGCCCAACTGATTGTAGGCAAAGGCTCAAAAATCCTGTAGAGGCGAAATAGCCACTTCAACAAATTTTAGGAAGCAACTGGACATGCTTACATTAAAAAATAGAATTTAACCTTAACCCCACATATTGGGACACAGATGAAGAGAGGGTAAAAGAAGTATTGACAAGTGTTAGCTTCTGGGTGATGAGGCATCCTTGTTCCCTAAAAGTGTAGCCCACATTCCAGTGGAAAGCCATATATACAAGAATACTTGAAATGAACAGCACAATTTGTTTTTGATGGGCTTAATCAAAAACAAAAAACAAAATTGGATGGGTAGTGAAGGGATAGATCTGGGAAGAATTTAGTACCAAATATATATTAATTCTCAAATATGTAGATGTATATACCATATATACATATATGCATACATATGTATATACAGTAAGACACTCTCTTGTGCTACCTAAGTGTCTGTAACTGTATAACCATTACTCTGGTGTCCTCCTCAGTCATTTCTTATGCTGTGAGACTGTCTCTCAATGAACCTGGAACTCAATATTTCTGCTAGATTATCTGGCCAGCAAGCCCCAGAATAGACTCTCCCTGTCCCTCTGAGGTTACAGCTCTGCCTGAATTTTATGTGAGTGGTGAAAATTTGAACTCAGGTCCTCATTCTTACACCACCTCTGAACCCTCTCTCTAGCTTTAGTGTTAATGCTCCGTTATTCATTTAAAAGACATTGTCTCAAAATGAGTCATACATTTAAACATAAGATGGAGAAGACAGTATGAAAAAAAATATTCCAGGACCCAAGGTTTAGTAAGGAACTCCAAGACATACACCACACGCCGCAGGATGGAAAAACCAGCCAATGTCATCAAAATTTAAAACATTTGTTCAGAGAATAACATCTTACAGATATATTCTCTCTTTGTCCAAACCATGTCTGTCAACCATATAACTGACAAAGGACTCATGCTGAAAATAAAGAATTCTCAAAGCTTAAAAATAATTAAACAATGGAACAATCCTATGCGTATCCTTGACTGGAAGCTATTTGCCAGACAAAGGTGGTCATATGTTTAGAATGTAGGGTGAGGTGAGGCAAATCTTGTCATTGGCACTGGCCCCTCTGCTCCTATTAAAAGTTCTGCTCGCATTCATTACTCCTCAAAATTATGTATGATTCTGTCCAACAGCACAAGCGATCCTTGGGTTTGGAGGTCCCAAAATGAAAATTACTGTGAGAAATTTATAACCGCGTTGAGAAAGCCTTTCTCAGTGCCCTCAAATAACTATAAAAACCAAACAGGAAGGATGAGTAGCTGGAAACCCTTGGAGAGAGCCCTTTACTGGCCTTAATGTCCGTGTTCAGAAGAGCCATGAAATTCACCAGCAGAAGAGTTGCTATTTTCAGTCCTACATCCCTGTGCACATAACTGCCTGTGGTAGTAACACAAAATTTAGGAGTGGTTTCATATAATAAAAATGATTTCTTGTACAATGAAATTTTTCATCAAATACATGATTTTTTAAACCTTCTTGCAATAAACATTGACGTGCAAGTATCTCTGTGGTATACATTGACTTAGAGACCTTCAGATAAATACCCAGAAATGGTATAGCTGAGTCAGGTCATGAAACTCCTTGGACATCATTGTCTACTGCAGAACTGTTTCCAGCAGTTGAAACTGCGAAACTAACCTAGGTCTCCAGTAAGAGTAGAATGGTTAAAGAAAAAGTGATATATGTATAGATAGACACAAATATATATGTAATATTGTATATGTGATACATGTTTATGAGTATGATATATGTAATATACACACAGACGTAATGGAATTGTATTAGTCATAACAAAGAATAAAGTTAACTTGTCTGAAGAAAATGGGTGCAACTTACGATGTTCCTATTAAAGAAATTAAGCCAGCCTTGGAAACACAAATGCAATATATTTCTCTTATTTATGGTTCTGAGATCTATATAGATCTTATATAGATAAAATTGTGTGTTTGTATATGATTTGAAAACAGAAATAAAAACATCTAGGGGAACAAAGGGGAGTAATTGTAGTATGAAGGCCTGGTTGGTTTCTGTCCTCCAACAGGTCCCACAGTCATTAGGTCCCAAAGAATCACACAGAGAGGTCTATATTAATGATAAACTGATTGACCCATTAGCTCAGGCTTCTTATTAGCTCTTGTAACTTATATTAACCCATTATCCCTATCTATGTTAGCCACATGGCTTAGTACCTTTTTCAGCAGGGCAGGTCACATCCTGCTTCTTCAGTGGTCTGTGGAGGAGTGCAAAGAGAACTTCCTGCTTCCCAGAATTCTCCTGGTCTAATAGCCCCGCCTCTACTTCCTGTCTGGTTGACCCACCTATACATCCTGTCTAATGGCCAATCAGCGTTTATTTAAATCATGATTGACAGAATACAGACAATTCTCCCGCACCAAGTAATGGTGGGGAGATGGGTCAAACACATTCACAATAAATATATATTTTATAAAAATTAAAATAACATCAATCAAAGCCTTCTTGGACAACCTCCTAATATTTAAATAAGGAAGCACACGTTTCATTGTTTTCTTTTCCTAGGTTTTCTTTCCATAGACCAGTCATTTCTCTGATTTTCAGTGCTCAGTTCACAAAAGCACAACACTGGCTCCTTCAAAGCCATGCTGTTTTCCTTCTTTTTAAGATATTGAAACTGAGGCTAGCTGAAAGGAAGGCGTGTTTCCTGCCTCAGGTCTTCAAGGCTCATGACAGAAAATAGAGCTCTGTTTTTTCACCTTCTGGCATTTGGGACTCTTATTACCAGTAGAGGGAAAGTTAGAACTTCACTTATGCCCTACCCCATTCTTGACCTAAAGAAATATACCCTTCACATGCATGGACTTGCTTGAGGTATTCTCAGCCAAGACATAAGTGAGTTTTGCAGGTCTCTTCCTTGTATGATATCAAGCTCCTAGTATTCAACATACATCAATAGGAAAACATCCTTCTGTGACTTCCTCTGGTTAGGAAATCAGTACTTTGGAATTTAACCCACTACATGTTCCCTATAAATAGATGTTCCTTAATTACCATTGCGATTCTTTATCTATTAGTCATAGAAGCAAGCTCAAACCAGAAAATTAAAGGCAAGGCATTTTTCATTTTATGAAATGTGTTTTTGAAATTGTTTAACATTCACAAGAAGTTATGAAGACTGGGCATGGTTGCATACGCCTTTAATCACAGAACTCTGAAGTCAGAGGTAGGAGCTTGCTCTGAGTTTAAGGCCAGCTAGGTCTATATAGCAAGTTCCAGGCTAGGCATGACTATAGAGAGAGATTCTGTCTTAAAAATAAATAAATAAAAATAAAAAGGGAAATAAAGAAAAGCTACAAAAGTCATAGTTTGGTAGTCGCTTCCACTAGTCTCCCACAAGATACGATCTTCTCTAGCATACTATCAAAAGCCAGAAACTGACCCTAGAACAATATAATAGGTATAGCCTTCAATGGGGTAGAAAGATAGCTGGGTTGGTGTGATAGCTAGCCAATAGTACACTTGACCACCTAGAATCACCTGGGAAGGTAGCCCTGGTGAAGGACTGCCTACATCAGGTTGGACAAGTCTGGGAGATGGCCTTAGGTGAGCTGATGTGCAACAATCCATCACACTGTTGCTTTTTGTCACAGTGTTTTAGTTACAGCCACAGAAATAGAAACTAGAACAGTTGGTAAAACACCTCAGAACTGTGAGGACCTGAGTTTGAAACCCATGTTTAAAAACTGATCTGACCATTTTTGTGCACATTTCAGATCCTTGCATGATGGCAGAATATGCAAAATAATCCTATAACAGTTCAGAATTATGTATAATAACAGGTTCTTTGTTTAGGGGAGACTCACAGATTACTGTCCTAGATCATAGTCTTCTGCATGAATGGAGAACAGGAACAAAGTCTAGTAGCCAGAAGTGAGAGCTGGAAACAATAGAGCAAGCTCAGTCATTACAGCTGCACTTATAGTATAAGACACCACAGCACCTCCCCCTTTTGTTTAAATAAGAGAGTTCTTTTTTTTTTCTTTTTAGAATGGGAAAAGGTCTTTATTTTCTACTCTAAAACATACAAAGAATTTAAGGAATTGATCATCAAAAGAATAAATAATCCAATAAAAATACATGATAAAGATGTAAACCAAAAACTCTCAACAGATGAATCTAAAATGACTGAAAGACATTTAAAAGATGCTCACATCCTTAGCCATTAGAGAAAGGCAAATCAAAACAACTCTGAGATCCCATTTTAGACCTGTAAAAATGGCCAAGATTAAAACTTATGACAATTTATGCTGAAGAGAATGTGGGGTAAAGAAAAACTCCTCCATAGCTGGTGGGAGTGCAAACTGGCACAGCCACTTTGAATAGCAGTATGGCAATTTTTCAGAAAATTAGGCAACAATCTACCTCAAGACTAGGCAATAGCACTTTTAGGTCTATACACAAATGATGCTCAACCATACTATAAGGACATGTGCTCAACTATGTTTATAGCAAAATTATTTTGTCATAGCCAGAATCTGGAAACAACCTACACAGATGATAAATGAGCTGACAAAGAAATCAGAGCAACATCATCCTTTACAATAGCTATGAATACCATAAAATATCCTGGAGTTACTCTATCCAAAAAAGTGGAAAAACCTGTATGACAAGAACTTTAAATCTTTGAAGAAAGAAAATGATGAAGACATGGGAAAATGGAAAGATCTCCCATGCTCTTAAGATAGTAGAACCAACATAGCAACAAATGGCAATTTTATCAAAAGCAATCTACAGATTTATTATTTTTTATTTTATTATTTTATTTTATTACTTAAAAAATACCAATCCAAATTCCCACGTCCTCCCCTCCTCCCACTCCCTCCACACAATCTCCTCCTATCCCCCTCAAATCCTAAGAGAGGGTGATGCACACTGCCCTGTGGAAAGTCCAAGGCCCTCCCTACTACATCTAGGTTGAGCAAGGTATAAATCCAAAGAGAATAGGATCCCAAAAAGGGAGTACATGCATTAGAGACAAATCCCTGTGCCACTGTCAGGGGCCCCTCAGTCTGCCCCAACTGTCAACCATTTTCAGAGGGACTAGTTTGATCCCATGCTTGTTCACTCCCAGTCCAGTTGGAGTTAGTGAGCTCCCATTTCAGTCAAATTGTCTCAGTGGGTGAACCCCTCATGGTCTTGACTTCCTTGCTCATACTCTCACTCCTTCCACTCTTCAACTTGACCTTGGGAGCTCAGTCCAGTGCTCTGATGTGGGTCTCTGCCTCTATTTTCATCTGTTGTTGGATGAAGGTTCTATGGTGATATTTAAGATAGTCATCAATCTAACTACAGGGCAAGGCCAGTTCAGGCACTCTCTACTCTATTGCTTAGTGTCTTAGCTGGGGTCATCCTTGTGGATTCCTGGGCATTTTTCTAGAGCCAGGATTCTTGCTAACCCCATAATGGCTCCCTCAATCAGGATATCTCTTTCCTTGGTCTCATATCTGTCCTTCCTCCATCTCGGCAATCCAATTCCCTCAAGTTCTCCCCAACCCTTCCCTTCTCCCCTTCTCTTCCACTTCTCCCCTTCCTTCTACCCCCTGCCCTCATGCTCTCAAATTTTGTCAGATGATCTTCTCTCTTTCCAATTTTCAGGTGGGTCTATATATGTTTTTCTTTGGGTTCACCTTATTATTTAGCTTCTCTAGGATCAAGAGCTATAGGCTCAGTGTCCATTGTTTATGCCTACTATCCACTTATGAGTGAGCACATAGGCATATTCATCTTTTTGGGTCTGGGTTACCTCACTCAGGATAGTGTTTTCTAATTCCATCCATTTGCATGCAAAATTGGAGATGTTTTTTACTTCTGAGTAGTACTCTAATGTGTAGATATGCCATACTTTTTTATCCATTCCTCAATTGAAGGGCATCTAGGTTGTTTCCAGGTTCTGGCTGTTACAAATAATGGTGCTATGAACATAGTTGTACAAATGCTTTTGTAGTATGATTGGGCATCTCCTGGGTATATTCCCAAGACTGGTATTGCTGGATCCTGAGGTAGGTTGATTCCCAGTTTTCTGAGAAACCACCACACTGATTTCCAAAGTGGTTGCACAAGTTTGCATTCCCACCAGCAATGGATAAGTGTTCCCCTTCCTCCACATCCTCTCCAGCATAAGCTATCATTAGTGTTTTTGATCTCAGCCATTCCTACAGGTGGTAGATGGTATCTCAGAGTTATTTTTATTTGCATTTCTCTGATAGCTAAGGAAGTTGAACATGTCCTTAAGTATCTATTGGCTATTTGAAATTCTTCTGTTGAGAATTCTCTGTTTAGTTCAGTACACCATTTTTTAATTGGGCTATTTAGAATTTTAATGTCTAATTTCTTGAGTTCTTTATATATTTTGGAGAACAGTCCTTTGTCTGATGTGGGATTGGTGAAGATCTTTTCCCATTTAGTAGGCTGCCCTTTTGTCTTATTGACTGTGTTCTTTGCTTTACAGAAGCTTTTCACTGTCAGGAGGTCCCATTTATTTATTGTTCCTCTTATTGTCTGTGCTACTAGGATTATAATTAGGAAGTTGTCTCCTGTGCCCATGCATTAAAGGCTACTTCCCACTTTCTCTTCTATCAGGTTCAGTGTGGTTGGATTTCTATTGAGGTCTTTAATCCATTTGGAATTGAGTTTTGTGCACGGCGATAGATATGGATCTATTTTCATTCTTCTATAGGTTGACATCCAGTTATGCAAGAACCATTTGTTGAAGATGCTTTCTTTTTTCCATTGTATAATTTTAGCTTCTTTGTCAAATATCAGGTGTTCATTGGTGTGTGAATTAATATCCGGGTCTTCAATTCGATACCATTGGTTAACGTCTCTGTTTTTATGCCAATACCAAGCTGTTTTCATTACTGTAGCTCTGTAATAGAGCTTGATGTTAGAAATGGTAATGCCTCCAGAAGTTCATTTATTGTATAGGATTTCTTTGGCTATCCTGAGTTTTTTGTTTTTCCATGTGAAGTTGATTATTGTTCTTTCAGGGTCTGTGAAGAATTGTGTTGGGATATTGATGGGGATTCCAATGAATCTATAGATTGCTTTTGTTAGGACTGCCATTTTTACTATGTTGCTCCTTCCTATCCAAGAGCATGGGAGATCTTTCCATATTCTGATATCTTCAATTTCTTTCTCCAAAGACTTAAAGTTCAAGTCAAATAGTTCTTTCACTTCCTTGGTTAGTGTTACCCCAAGATATTTTATGTGATTTGTAGCTGTTGTGAAAGGTGATGTTTCTCTGATTTCCCTCTCAGCTTCTTTATCCTTTGTGTATAGGAGGGCTACTGATTTTTTTGAGTTGATCTTGTATCCTGCCACTTCACTGAAGGTATTTATCAGCTGTGGAATTTCTTTAGTAGAGTTTTTGGAGTCACTTAGGTACACAATCATATCATCTGCAAATAACAAAAGTTTGACTTCTTCCTTTCCAATTTGAATACCCTTGATCTCCTTATGTTGTCTTATAGCTATTGCTAGAACTTCAAGAACTATGTTGAAGAGATATGGAGAGAGTGGACAAACTTGTATTGTTCCTGATTTTAGTGGAATCGCTTTGAGTTTCTCTCCATTTAATTTGATGTTAGCTGTCGGCTTGCTGTATATTGCTTTTATTATATTTAGATATGATCCTTGTATCCCTAATCTCTTCAAGACCTTTATCATGAAGGAGTCTTAAATTTTGTCAAATGCTTTTTCAGCACCTAATGAAATGATCATGTTTTTTTCTTTCAGTTTATTTATATGATGGATTATAATGATAGATTTTCGTATGTTGAACCAGCCCTGCATCCCTGTGGCGAAGCCTTCTTGATCATTATGGATTATTTTTTGATGTGTTCTTAGATTTGGTTTGCCAGTATTTTATTGAAAATTTTTGCATCAATGTTCACGAATGAGATTGGTCTGTAATTATCTTTCTTGGTGGAGTCTTTGTGTGGTTTTAGTATCAGGGTAACTGTAACCTCATAAAAAAGAGTTGGCAATGACCATTCTGTTTCTATTATGTGGAACACTTTGAGTATAGGTATTAGCTCTTCTTGGAAGTTCCGGTAGAATTCTGCACTAAAACTATCTGGCCCTGGGCATTTTTTGGTTGGGAGGTTTTTGATGACAGCTTCTATTTCCTCATGGCTTATTGGTCTATTTAAATTGCTTACCTGGTCTTGATTTAATTTTGGTAAATGGTATCCATCTAAGAAATTGTCCATTTCTTTTACATTTTACAAGTTTTTGGAGTACAGGTTTTTGAAAATAAGACCTAATGATTCTCTGAATTTCCTCAGTGTTTGTTGTCATGTCCCCCTTTTCATTTCTAATTTTGTTAATTTAGATGTTCTCTCTCTGCCTTTTGAGTACTTTGGGTAAGGGTCTGTCAATCTTGTTGATTTTCTTAAAAAAATCAACTCTTTGTTTAATTGATTCTTTGCATTTTTTTCTGTGTTTCTATTTTGTTGATATCAGCCCTCAATTTGGTTATTTCCAGTCTTCTACTCCTCCTGGGTGAGTGTGCTTCTTTTTTATCTACAGCTTTCAGCTATGCTGTTAAGTCACTAGTGTGAGCTTCCTGTTTTCTTTATGTGGGCACTTAGTGCTATGAACTTTTCTCTTAGCACTGCTTTCATAGTGTCCCATAAGTTTGGATATGTTGTGCCTTCATTTTCATTGAATTCAAGGAAGACTTTAATTTCTTTATTTATTTCTTCCTAGTCACAGGGGTGGTTTAGTAGTTGACTGTTCAGTTTCCATGAGTTTTTAGGCTTTCTGTGGGTGGAATTGTTGTTAAATTCTAACTTTACTCCATGGTGACTCAATAAGATACAGGTGATTACTCCAATTTTTTTGTATCTGGTCATGTTTGCTTTGTTACCGAGTATGTGATCAATTTTTTAGAAGGTTCCATGAGATGCTGAGAAGAAGGTATATTCTTTCCTGTTTGGGTGGAATGTTCTATAGATGTATGTTAAGTCCATTTGATTCATTACATCTGTCAGTTCTCTTATTTCTCTATTAAGTTTCTGTCTGGTTGACCTGTCCATTGGTGACAGAGAAGTGTTGAAATCTCCTACTATTAGTGTATGGGGTTTGATGTGCAGTTTAAGTTTTAGTAATGTTTCTTTTACATATGTGGGCGCTTTTATATTAGGGGCTTACATATTCAGGATTGAGAGTTCATCTTGATAAATTGTTCCTGTTATGAGTAGAAAGTGTCCTTCTCCATCTCTTCTGATTGATTTTAGTTTGAAAGTAGTTTTGTTACATATTAGGATAGCCACACCCTCTTGTTTCTTAGATTCATTTGATTGGAAAGCCTTTTTCCAACCCTTTACTCTGAGGTAGTATCTGTCTTTGAGTTTGAGGTGTGTTTCTTGTAATCAGCTGAATGCTGAATCCTGTTTTCATATCCATTCTCTTAGTCTGTGTCTTTTTATAGGTGAATTGAGTCCATTGATATTAAGTGATATTAATGACCAGTGGTTGTTAATTCCAGTTATTTTTTGGTAGTAGTGTTTGTGTGTTTCCCTTTTTTAGATCATGCTGATGGAGGATTACCAGATGTCTATGTTATTGTGTGTGTAGTTAGCTTTCTTGGGTTGAGATTTTCCATCTAGTACTTTCTCTTAGGCTGGGTTTGTGGATACATATTGTTTAAATCTGATTTTGTCATGGAATATCTTGTTTTCTCCATCAATGGTGAATGAAAGCTTTGCTGGGTACAGTAGTCTGGGCTTGCATCCATGGTCTCTTAGTGTCTGCAGCACATCTATCCAGGACCTTCTGGCTTTCATGGTTTCCATTGTGAAGTCAGGTATAATTCTGATAGGTTTACCTTTATATATTACTTGCCCCTTTTCCCTTGCATCTCTTAATATTCTTTCTTTATTCTGTATGCTTTGTGTTTTGATTATTATATGGTGAGGGGGTGGTTTTTTTTATCCAGTCTATTTGGTGTTCTGTAAGCTTCTTGTACCTTCATAGGGATATCCTTCTTTAGGCTAGAGAAGTTTTCTTCTATAATTTTGTTGAATATACTTTCTGGGCCTTTGATCTGGAGTTCTTTTCTTTCTTCTACCCCTATAGTTCTCAGGTTTGGTCTTTTTATGGTGTCCCACATTTCCTGAATGCTTTGTGTTAAGAATTCATTGGATTCGCTGTTTTCTTTGATCAATGAGTTATTTCCTCTATAGTATCTTCAGTGCCTGATATTCTTTCTTCTATCTCTTGTATTCTTTTGGTTATACTTGTCTCTGTAGTTCCTGTTTGCTCATCCAGATTTTCCATATCCAGAATTCCCTCAGTTTGTGTTTTCTTTATTACCTCTATTTCAGTCTTCAAGTCTTGAACTGTTTCCTTCACCCATATCTTTGAGGGATTTATTAACTTCTTCCAACTTTTTGTTTGTCTTCTCTTCCATTTCTTTAAGGGAGTTTTTCACTTCCTCTTTAAAGGTCTCCATCATTTTCAGAAAGTTACGCTTAATGTCGTTTTCTTCTTCCACTTCTGGGTTAGGATAATCAAGTCTTCCTGTTGTGTGTTCACTGGGTTCTGGTGTTACCATGTTGCTTTTTAGGATGTTGGAGGAATTCTTGCATTGGAGCCTACCCATCTCTTCCTTCAAATGAGGCCGGCAATGTCTTGGCATCTTGGTCCAATCCTTGATGTGGCTGTCTGAGTACTTGGGAGTTTTTCTTGGTCTGCCCTCTCTTAGGTCCCCTCAGTATTGGAGCAAGCTCTTTTGCCCAGTTCCACAGAACTGGCAGGAGAAAAGGCAGGTTTGGGGGTGGAGTAGGTTGGGGGATAGCCCAGTGGCTGGAAAACTTCCTGCTGGCTGGCTAGAAAAGCTGAGGAAGTTGAGGAGGGACCCCTGGGTTTTGTCCCATTGGAGAGGTTCCAGAGAATGGGCTGCCTGGCTGTCTGGCCCTGTGGCTGCTGATTCACCTCTTAGGTCCCCTCCTAAATAAGAGAATTCTAAACCCAATACAAAACTATATACACTAGGAACAGATATTAAGGATAAAATTAGAATTACAACCAGCATAAACAATATTAAGCAAGGAACATATGCTAAATGTTCTAATAAACAGTCTATCCTAAGGAGTCTAAGTCTTGTATAGGAAATGGCTTGGCTAAATCAAAAGAGGACAATAACTACAACTATCTTATCTTCAACCCCATCGAAGATCTGAAAAGGGAGATAATATTACTTAAGTAGGCTGGAAGTGCAATCAAGCAGCTTCCAAAATGTGCAGTAAATGACAGAGACAACTGGCTGCCTGAGCAATCACCCAAAGTCTCATTTGCAATACTGAAGCAACCAACATTGCTTAAGGCCTAGAGTAACTGAAAGGCCATTTACAGAGGCAGGAACATTTTCAGAACCATCTTACCCTGCCTTAGCAAATTTGGCAGTCTTTTTTTCTTGTATCCTTCTTGTCCAGTCCAGACATCATGCATTTTGTCAGTGGTCGAGGCATGGGCACTTTCTTGCCCAAAGACCAGTTGTGCCAAAAAGAAAATGAGCTCCAAGTGGAGTGTCTTTGGTGCTCAACATTCTCTCAGGAAATAGATCAGTGCTGCCAGGAACAATTATGTCTCACTTCAACAGAACCCTAAGTTATTTAAATGCCATATCTCATAGTTCTTTGAAGTGGTTGAAGATTGCCTATCTATGCAGAATACAATCTCGATGTATCTAAAGAACCTAATTTGTCTTAATAAAAGTATAACAAACATGAATTACTATTGACCTATAATACTTAATACCTATATAACTTAAAGATTAAGACTTCATATTAGAATATTAAACAATTTTTAAACAACTGTGTAGTAAAGGATGACAATGACCTCAAAATGTAAACAATGTATAAATATCTTGATCATAGATAGAAATATATAATGCAATATGATAAATATATTCTAAAATTGTATCAATATACAAAATGTCTTAAACAAAGATAGAAACATGCATGCATACAATCTGACAAAATAACTTTGCATTAGTGTAGAAATATTGTAAACAGAAATAGGCCCATATCCAATACAACAAATATTATTTGAACTTATATCAATATAAAAACTATGCCAATGTAAATCATCCATAAATAATAGCTAACCAGTATTCGCTCTATTACTCACTATTATTATTATTAGTGTAAGTTCACACTAATCTACCTATTATCCCATTCAGTTTTCCCTCTTTTTCTTTCTTTGAGCTCTCTGAGCCTATATAATTTCCACCCCAACTCCCAACCCTATACGAATAATAATCAACCTCGAATGTGTCCATAACTATAAGGATAGGTTTTGTTGGGAGAGGGAACATTGTCTTCTGGAGCTGCTTTCAGCTGTCTTGGGAGCAGTGTTTTATCTATGGGATCCTATAAAAGTAAAATTATGATTAAGTATCAAGATTGTTGTTTTGCATAATTGCAAATGGTCTCTGAGTAGTCGATAGGGTCTTTTTGGTTGTTTGTTTGAAGTTCTTATTTGGAGTTCTGGCCAGCACATCATAAAAAGGTGCACCATTTCCTCAGCTAGTACCCAAAAACTGGTCTCATAGTAGCACTATCAGCATCATGACATCACATCAACCAGGAGGAGTCATTGTTGTGGGGCCCCAACTTCTTCCTGGAAGCTTCAAAGATTACTGCAAGAAAATCTACTGTTCATTGTTGAAAACTTAAACATCATTCATATAGACATATATTCAATAAAAGATATGATATAGACAAAATGGGCATGGAGAAAAGTAAAATATTTCCTTAAAGTCAATCTTCTTTCTGTCCCATACCAGATGGTTCCTGACATGAGACAGAAATTCTGAATTTTTCTTTTAACAATGTGCTTGGATTGAGAGATAAATAGAGCCATTATCCAACAACAAAGACAGCTCTGATTCTTAATTAGAGTTCTATACATGTGCATAAGTATATTTTACCATGTAGATTATGCAAATTTTACCATGTAGATTATGCAATGTCATAAGTCAGTTTTCTCTTTGCTTGTTGATTCTTTCTGGATAGCTATATTTTTGCCTCTAGGCATCTAGATGTCCAAGGTCTCTCAACTCTTTACAGATGAGTATTTTCCTTGCCACCTGTGTGGTTGTCACCATTATAGATGAGCTGTCATTTCTCTTTATTAAGAGGTTTCTCCTTTTCAAAGTGAATCTTTACTAATTTTGATGGTATCCACAACTTTTCTTATCCTATGGAAACAAGAGTGAAATCCCTTTGCCAATGCAGCTCTTCTTCTTCATAGTTTGATTTTATCTTTCTATAACTGCCTGACCTCTAGGTTTGTTTGGCATTCCTGTAATATGCTTTGTATATTAACAAGAATTCTTTCATTTTCTTAGACACATATGCTGGACCATTGTCTGTCTTTATTTGTGCAAGTATACCCATGATGGCCATAACTTCTAATAAATGTGTGATTACTGAATCAGCCTTTTCTGGGCTCAAAGCAGTTGCCTATTGAAAACCTGAGTAAGTGTCAATGGTGTGGTGTAAATACTTTAATTTTCCAAATTTTGTAAAGCAGAATACATCCATCTGCCAGATTTCATTACTTTGAGTACCCTTTGGGTTACTACCTGCAGGTAATGGTGTTTGGTTATAGAAAGAGCAAATAAGAATCTCTTTATAATCTCCTTAGTTTGTTGCCATGTAATAGAAAACTCTTTCTTTAAACCTTTGTTATTGACATAATATTTCTTATGAAATTCTGAGGCCTTCAGGACATTTCCAATCAATAATTGATTAATTTTTGCATTACTTTGTGCTAGAGGACCTGGCAGACCAGAATGGGATCAGATGTGTGTTATATATATGGGACAAAGCCTATTCCTGATTATATCTTGAACCTGTATGAATAATGAAGTCAATTCTGTATCATCACATATAAATTCAGCTGTTGAAATATGTAAGACAACTCTTTCTGCATATTGAGAATTAGTAACTATATTGAAGGGTTGTTTAAAATTCTTGGTACCATGAAAATAGCATATAATTCTGCCTTTTGGGCAGAATTATAAGGGCTTTGTTCCACCTTACTTAATTCTTCTGATTTGTAATCTGCCTTTCCTGATTTATTTGCATCAGTATAGAATGTACAGGTTCCAGTTATTGGTGTTTCATGTACAATCCGAGTAGTTCTCTTTATAAGGTTAAATCTATCACTTTTGGGATAATTGCTATTAATTTCTCCCAAAAAATTAACACAAGCTCTTTGCTATGATTTATTGTGTTCTCATGATTTTTTAATTTCATCAGTAGTAAAAGGCACTATAATCTCTGCTGGGTCTATACCTGTTAATTGACAAAGTCTCAATTTTCCTTTTATAATTAATTCAGACATCTTTTCCGCATAGGTTTTTAATTTTTTACTTGGTTTATGTGGTAAAAAGATCCATTCTAAGACAATACCTTTCCTTTGAATTAAAATTCCTGTAGGGGAATCCTAAAAGGCAATATGACAAGAATACAATTAAAATTTGGATTCACTCTATCTACATGTGCCTCCTGTAATTTCTCTTCAGCAACTATCAATTCTTTTTCTGTTTCAGCTATTAATTCCCTGGGACTATTTAAGTCTTTGGCACCATCTAAGGTTTTTTTAAATGAACTATTAGATCAGGTGTTATCCCAATAGCTGGTCATAGACTGGAAATATCTCCTAACAATCTTTGAAAGTCAGTAAGAGTCCTCAATCAGTCTCTCCTAATTTATACCTTTTGTGTTCTAATATTCTGTAAACCTATTTTGTAACTTAGGCAATTGACAGAATCTCCTCTTTGCCTTTTTTTCAGGAGCAATTTTTAATCCCCATTTAGGCAAACACTTTCTTTACTTCTTCAAACATTCTTTCTAAAGTATCTGCATTTGAGTCAGATAGCAAAATGTTGTCTATGTAATGGTAAATTATAGACTTAGGATATTGCTTGCTTATTATATCCAATAGTTGACATACAAAGTATTGGTACAGGGTGAGGATATTGAGCATTCCCTGTGGGAGGATGGTCCATTGGTATCTCCTAGTAGGCTGGGAATTATTATAAGTAGGCACTGTGAAAGCAAATTTTTCTCTATCCTTTTCTTGTAAAGGTATAGGGAAGAAACAATTCTTTAAATCAGTAACTATAAGAAGCCATCCTTTTGGTAATAGAGAAGACAGAGGAATTCCAGATTTTAGAGGGCCCATAGGTTGGATAACCTTATTGACAGCTCTTAGATCTGTCACCATTCTCCATTTTCCAGACTTCTTTTAAACAACAAATACAGGAGAATTCCAAGGGCTGGCTGATTCTTCAATACGGTGAGCATCTAGTTGCTCCTATATTAGCTGTTCTAAAACCTGCTGTTTGTCTTCCATTAAAGGCCATTGTTTAACCCATAAGGATTTCTTAGTTAACCATTTTAAAGGTAAGGCTGTAAGTACCTATGAAGGCTTGCTTGTTGCTTTGTGTTCTTGTATAGCCTGAATGGCTGGTGACCTTTTGTAGAGAGCTGCGTGCAACCGTGCCTTAAAGATGGTGCCGGCTTCCACCCTCCGCCTTCCCAATGGCAAGTGCTCTCTGTGATAAACAACTCCATATTTGGCTAAGGCCAAGGATCTGGCTTGCTTCTGTGTACCTGGACCTATCTGTAGTGCCCATGTGGCACACCAGGGTTGGCTACCCAGAGGCTACTTAAGTGGCAGGCAGGCTTCCTCCAGAGAGAGAGAAAGAGAGAGATAGAGTCAGAAGATTGTTCAAGGTTCCTGAATAAACTGCAGAAAGAAGAGTTTGGTGTTGCGTCTTCCCTGCTGGTCGAGGTGGCTTACAACAAGTGGTGGCCCATACGGGGAACCTCTCTCCTACCGCTTAACGAAGACTCAGAACTTTCTGCAGTCAGGGCAGTGCACTGGTAAGTTCCCAGGTAAGGTGGGAATCCGCAACAAGAGTGGGTAAATTGCTCCTCTCTGTAGTTAAAGAGAGAGTGGGGAAGGCTCGCCACTGTGCGAACCGAAAGTAAAAGTTTAAACGTAAAAGGTTGCTAGGTCAATTATGGGCGCTTCTTCGTCGCACCCAATTTTTTTTGGCTCTTAATGAGCTGCTTCGTTCAAAGAATTTAAAAATTAAAAGGAACACGCTAGAAAGATTTTTACAGGAATGTAATACAGTTGCACCATGGTTTGCCGTCTCTGGGAGCCTCACGAAATCCTCATGGGAAAAACTGGGGAAAGATTTAGATTTTGCTTTTGAGCAAGGAATTCTCAAGGCCAGGGTGAGACCTGTTTGGAAACGGATAAGAGGCTGTCTTGAGGATCAATGCTGCAGTGAGGCAGTGGAAAGTGGACAGGTGGCTTTAGAGATGTTGCAGGAGGAGAGATCTGAACAGGCAAGCAGTGCAAAGGGAAAGGATAAAAAGGAAAAATTATACCCTGATCTTTCTGATATAGAAAACCTAGAGTCTACAGACTTGGAGGAAGAGGTAAGATCGTTCATAGAGCAGATGGAAAGGACGAGGATAAGAGAGAGGGAAAAGAGAAAGGAACAGAGGGAACTGGACAGGGGAGAGTGTTGTGCCTCCTCAGCCCGTCAGGCCATGCCTTCAGCTCCCCCTCCCTATGTGGAAGGTGGGGGTGGCAGTTCAGGACGTACTTTCAGCCCAGGAGTATGGAAGGCAGTCAGGACAGAGCTTTATTCAGCTTACCCAGTGTTTCAAGATCCACAAGGGAATCTATATGAGTTAATTATTTAGGAGCTAAAATTGAGGAGAAATATATAATTCCCCAAAAATTAGAGCTGAGAAAAGATAATTTAAAATCATGTGATGTTGCTTTGATGCTAGAAGCCCAAGTCTTTAACATCTCTTTAACAAATGTGGAATGCAAGCCATGAGTTGCAACAGCTTGCTTAATTTATTTGAGATCATTCATTCCTATAGGTATCCATCTACCTTCTTTGGGACCTTTTGGGCCTTTAGATCTTGATGCTTTGTCAGAGTAGATTACAAGGTAGGAAGCTAAAACCCTGGATAAGTCATTTCTTTCTTTTTTTTTTCAATACATTGTTTTGTTTTATTTTTTCCATTCAAGAACATAATTAAAGATAAAAAAAAATTTTTTTTCCTTTCTTCCCCTTCTCCCGGTCCCCTCCCACTACCCCCCACCCCTCCTCCCTCCCCCTTCTTCCTTGAAAGAGGGCATGGTGCCCTGCCCTGTTGGAAGTCCAAGGCCCACCCCCATCCCTCCTGGCCTAGGA
>PVIU01020628.1:0-33549 GCA_004026605.1 Ondatra zibethicus
TATATTCCACACTTTCTTGATCCATTCTTCCATTGAGGGGCACCTCAGTTGTTTCCAGGTTCTGGCTATTACAAATAATGCTGCTATGAACATAGTTGCACAAATGCTTTTGTAGTATGATTGGGCATCTCTTGGGTATATTCCCAAGAGTGGTATTGCTGGATCCTGAGGTAGGTTGATTCCCAATTTCCTGAGAAACTGCCACACTGATCTCCAAAGTGGTTGCACAAGTTTGCATTCCCACCAGCAATGGATGAGTGTTCCCGTTACACCACATCCTCATTGGTGTTTTTGATTTTAGCCATTCTGACAGGTGTAAGATGGTATCTCAAAGTTGTTTTGATTTACATTTCCCTGATCACTAAGGAAGTTGAGCATGACCTTAGGTAACTTTTGGCCATTCGAACTTCTTCTGTTGAGAATTCTCGGTTCAGATCATTACCCCATTTTTTAATTGGGTAATTTAGAATTGGGTAATCAAGATATGTCTAGTTTCTTGAGTTCTTTGTATATTTTGGAGATCAGACCTTTGTCCGATGTGGGGTTAGTGAAGATCTCTCATTCAGTAGGATGCCTTTTTGTCTTAATGATAGTGTCCTTTGCTTTACAGAAGCTTCTCGGTTTCAGGAGGTCCCATTTATTCATTATTGCTCTTATTGTCTGTGCCACTGGGGTTTTACATAGGAAGTGGTCTCCTGTGCCCATGTTTTGCAGGCTGCTTCCCACTTTCTCTTCTATCAGGTTAAGTGTGGTCAGATTAATATTGAGGTCTTTAATCCATTTGGATTTGAGTTTTGTGCATGGAGATAGGTAAGGATCTATTTTCATTCTCCTACAAGTTGACATCCAGTTATGCCAGCACCATTTGTTAAAGATGCTTTCATTCTTCCATTGTCTACTTTTAGCTTCTTTGTCAAATATGAGGTGTTCATAGGTTTGTGGATTAATATCCGGGTCTTCGATTTGATTCCATTGGTCAACATCCATAGTAATTTCATCTGATGGATGGAGATAGAGACAGAGACCCACATTCACACCAGAGCAATGGATTGAGCTCCCAAGGTCCAGTCGAAGAGCAGAAGGTGGGAGAAGATGAGCAAGGAAGTTAGGACCGTGAGGGGCTGGACCACCCACTGAGACAGTGTGCCTGATCTAATGGGTGCTCACCAAATACAGCTGGACTGGGACTGAATGAGCATATGATCAAACTGAACTCTCTAAATGTGGCTGCCAATGAGGGCAGAATGGGAAGCCATCAACAACGACACTAAGACCTATCTCCTCTGCATGTATTATCTTTTTGGGAACCTAGTCGATTTGGATGCACACCTTCCTAGGACGGGATGGAGGGAGGAGGGCCTTGGACTTCCCACAGGACTGGGCACCATGACCTCTTTTAAGGAAGCAGTGGGAGGGGGGAGCAGGAGGGAACTGGGAGAAGGGGAGGAAATGTAAACTTTTTTAATGGGAAAAAAATAAAAGATATGGGAAAAAAACCACAAGGAAAAAAAATCATGTTTCTTTGTATTTATTGAAAGGAATTGAATCCTCACATCTACATGGAAGCCTGTATATCAATGTTGTAGATATCAGAATTTGGAAGTAATCATGATGCACTGAACAAGTGTGTAGATAATCAATGGTAAATCCAGAAAACAGAATAATATTGATTAGTAAAAGAAAATTTGCCATCAAGTCATGGAAGGACACCTGGAATCTCACATATACTATTAAATGTAAAAAACCAATCTGGAAAAAGTGAGTACTGTATGAATCCAACTATATAATATGCTGGAAAGAGTAAAGTAAAAAACAAGTGTTACCAGTGATCAAGGAAGAAGGATGTGTAAAATCAGAGCACAAAAAGGCTTTTAAGGAAGTGAAAATAATTTGTTTGATACTAACATGAATAATAAAATCCCAGAGAGAGAAATTAGAGTTCATTCTGTAGGCCAAAGCCAAAAAAGCAAAACAGCCAGTCACTGGCTCTTACCTCTACCTTAGTTCAAAATGGTGATCCTGCCTCCAGGAATCTTAGAATGAAACTGTCTGTGCATTGTCTCCTCCCATTTTATAATCCTCTCTAGGCCTGGGATTAAAGGTGTGTGCGAGTGGAATTAAAGGCATGCACAACCTGATTTCTATGGCAAACTAGTGTGGCTACTGGGATTAAAGGTGTGTGCTACCACTGTCTGGTCTGTAAGGCTGAGCAGTGCTGCTGTTTTACTTTCTGATCTTCAGATAAACTTTCTTTATTAAAATACAAATTAAATATCACTACAGTTATAGACCGTTATATGCTTTTCCAGAACCATGGAATATGCCACGCCAAGAATTAACTCTAATGTAAACTATGAGCTATAAGTGATATGTTACTGCAAGAACACCAGTTATAACAAATGTAGCATTCTAGTGAAATACATTTCAAGAAAGGAAGCACCCAAGGGTTTTGTTATGAAGATAGATTTTCTGACTGTCTAGATGACTCAGGAGGTAAAGGAAACTGCTACAAAGTGTGAAGGTGGGAGTTTCACATGGTAGAAGAATAGAATGAATTCCTCTGTGATGCATGTATGCTTGTATGAACAAATACAAGCCATGCAGAATAAAATAATAAATGTAATAAAGTTTTCATGCCCACACTTTCCAAAAATAGGTTCAACAACCTTTGTCATTAGGAGAATTAAAATCAAAACTTCTTTGAAATTTCATTTTACACTGATCAGAATGGCTAAATAAAACAAGTTACAGCTCCTGCTGGTGATGATTTGCAGTAAGGAGAACACTCATCCATTGCTGCTGGTTGTGAAAATTTATGCAGCCACTATGGAAATCAATGTCGCAGTTCCTCAGGAAAATGGGAATAAATCTACCTGAAGATCCAGTTATATCACTCTTGTGCATAAACCCAAGAATGTGTCATCCTACCACAGAGGCACTTGCTCAATTATGTTCACTACTTGTCTACTCATAATAGCCAAGAATTGGAAACAACCTAGATTTCCCTCAAAAGATTAATGGACAAAGAAAATGTAGCACATTCACCCAATGGAGTATTACTCAGCCATTAAAAATGATATCATGAAAAAAATATCCTCAGTGCAGTATCCCAGACTCAGAAAGATAAATATTGTATAAATTCACTTATCTGTGAAAAATTAGCTGTTAAATCAATGATTACAAAGTTACAATCTATAGAACCACAGAGGTTTGGTATAAAGTAGAGGAAAATGAAGGGGCAGAGAAATCTCTGTTGGAAAGAAAAAAATAATAAATAGGTATGGATAGTGGGGAACTGGAATTGGAAGATCAAATGGAATGAGACTAGGGAAAAGGAATTGAGAGACGAATTAGTAGGTAGAGATAGCTAAAATGAATGGCCATTTGAGGGGCAGTACAGAAACCTAATACAGTAGATGTTTCCAAAGATATACAGTGGTGAAGCTTGAACTACCTGTGAGGTGTCTGGCAGTAGGACCAGGACCTATACCTGGTGCAAGAGCCAGCTTATCAGAGCCCATTCCCTATGGTGCAATGCAATGTTCAGCCTTAGTGTATGGGGAAAAGATTTGTGATGTGGGATTTTCCTTTGTATGCTGTGATTACCACTAATGAATAAAGAAACTGCTTTGGACCTATAGCAGGGCAGAAGTTAGGTAGGTGGGGAAAACTAATCTGAATGCTGGAAGAAAGAAAAGAGGTGGAGTCAGAGAGAAGCCATGTAGCCCCACCAGAGATAGACACTAGTTTGACTCTTGCTGGTAAGCCATAGCCATGTGGCAATACACAGATTACTAGAAACAGGTTAAATTAAGATGTAAGAAATAGCCAATAAGAAGTTAGAGTTAATGGGGCAAGCAGTGTTTTAAATAATTCAATTTCTGTGTTGTTATTTTGATTCTGGGTGGCCAGGATGAACAAACAGCCTCCTCCTATAAATTGGCACCCAATGTGGGGCCAAATAAAATCCACTTAAAACCTGAGAGGGCTTGCAAAGGAATTCTAGACACAAAAATATAGAGTTTAACACAGCTTCTTGCTGTCTGTTTGTGGCATGCATCAGCTCCTTTAAGAGAGGTTTTCCTGATTCAGCAGTAGCAGGAAAAAGTGGCATTTTTAAAATGCCAGCTTTCTGGGCCATGCTGCGGGCACAAACTATGACTCTTTCTGGAGGTCACGCTATAGAGCATTTGAGTGGGGTCTGTGAGCAGACTGTTACAACATGCTTAATGGCAACATAGACTGACTTTGTGGCTAAAAATGGGTCTATGATCATGGCTCTCAGAGGCTCCACCATGATGGACTGGGCAGGGCAAGCAGATACTTCCATATTTCCCCTAGTAATGTGGCTGCTTAAGTTCACAAGAAGCACTTAGCATTTTGAGAAGTGTTCCTGGACAGTAAAGAATTACAGATACACAATAGGACAGATTCAGACACAAAAGACCTCTAAATGGGTTACAGTGTTGGATAAATGTACGTAGGCTTGGAAGAGAGAAGAAAAAGAGTACAGAGACTTTTAAAAAGAATTAAATGGGCTTTAAAAAAATAAAGTCTTTAAAGAGACAAAGTAAAGATGGTCATAGATTAAAGGAGTAAAGATAATAAAATAAATTTTAAACTTGTGGAAAAATAATAAAGACAAGCCACATAAAGATGGAAAATTCACAGAGAATCTGAATTATATATGTTATTGTGTAATCTTTGAATTTTTTGATTGCAGAGAGACATTTGATTCTGGGGACTGCTAAGCTAAGCATATATATTCAAAGGTATTTTAAATTCCAAATTTGAGCCTAAGGATATGTTGCTTTGGAAAAGAGGTTCTTCATTTGTTTCGACAGAGGATGAGAACCTGTGGATTACTTACAGACTAATATGGTTTAATGGACTAAGACCCCCCCCTGAAAGGTTGCCTTGAACACCCCTCAATAAACAGTAGGAAGAAGTTTGGACAGAACTACACACATATTCCCAAATATTGTCTATAAATGTTTCTTTACATTTAAAGAGGGATATGATATAGAGATTTGCATGGGTATGGATCTTGATTTAGTGATACAAATTTAAGATCAATTTTATTATACTGTGTATATATATATATATATATATTTCTGCTCATGATTAAGGTATTGTGTTTGTGCAGCTCATTTAAAAAATGTAATGTAATAGATAGTCATCTATAATAGTCAAGTCTGTAGTCATGTTAGTTAGGTTTTCTAGAAGTACAGTGATGTATTTCAGATGGATAGGCATTCTTCAAACCTTTCAAAGACTATAGAATATTGCATTAAAATGTTTAAGAACTTAGGACTTTTTATGACAATGAGACACATCTGCTCCTGTCAGCACCAATAACTTCAAGAGGCAGATGGGTATCGAAGAGGCTTCTTATGGAGTTGGTTAGTCATCTGGGCAAGAAACTGCTCTTTCCTGGACTTCTTGATGAAGTGGACATACAGGATCTGCAGAGAAATGACTGCTGAACTTGCCTAAAGGTGAGACCATCCTTCAGGGTTCCTGCTTCATGAAAAAGTCTTCCAGACATTCTGCAGGATACAGAAGAAATTTCCTGCTTTATGGAAAAGTCTGCCAGATACTATAGGCCTGTAGGATGAAGATGGATGCCCCAATGATACAAAAGAACTTCGGGTGACTGTCCAGGTGGCAAGATGTCTCTGTCAATTCTAGAGTTTTGAAAGTTGCTTACAATGAACTAATTGTTTACTTAGGTAATATATCCTTCTGGAGTCTTTGATGGAGTTGAAAAATTTATAGTCATAGTTTTCCTTAGTTATGATAAAAGATAAAATAGATATAAATATTGTAACTGTAATTCTTGCATGATTACTGTTTTATGTAATTTTACTATGCTAAAGTTAAAACCTTCCTTTCTATTTAAGCAAAAAAGGGGAGGTGATGTGAGATTTCCCTCTGTAAGCTGTGATTACCATCAATGAATAAAGAAACTGCTTTGGACCTATAGCATGGCAGAAGTTAGGTAGGAAGGGAAAATTAAACTGAATAATGGGAGAAAGAAAGGAGGTGGAGTCAGAGAGAAGCCATGTAGCCCTGCCAGAGACAGACACCAGTTGGAATCTTGCCGGTAAGCCACAGCCACGTGGTGATACACAGATTACTAGAAATGGATTAAATTAAAATGTAAGAGTTAGCCAATAAGAAGTTAGAGCTAATGGGGCAAGAGGTGTTTTAAATAATATAGTTTCTGTGTGGTTATTTTGGTTCTGGGCAGCCAGGACAAACAAGCAGTCTCCTTCTACAGGTTTGGTCCTGCCCCAACTTAATATGCCAGACTTTGTTCACTTCCTTTTGGAGCCCATACCCATTGGGAGGAGTGAATGTGGGTGAGGTTGTTGGGTGTGTTGGAGGAGCGGTGTGTGGGAGAACTGTGGATAGAATGTAAAATGAAATTGAAAAAATAAATTAAAATTTAAAATACACACACATATATCTTATATGATATATATATATATATATATGCAATCTAAATGAAATTGCCAAATAATGGGTGAGACAGAACCCCAATTGTCCATCTCCTATCACCAAATAAAGCTTCTAGTAATGGGACTGGGTTACATCTAGTTGAGTTGTAAGCAGGAGTCCCATGGGAACCCCCCAAACAACCCTGGCTATTGCCAAGACTGTAGATTGTTCTCCACAAACTGATAAAAAGATCCCATTGCTGAAGACAACATCTATGCAACTCATTTTACATGGGGTTCAGTTGGTGCCTACACAGAGCTTTTATGCCATTGTCTATGGTACAGGAAGGTTCTGTGCATGCCACAAAGGGAGAAATGTAAATAACTACCCAGCCACAAACCCTTTGGTTTACAATGGTATCCTGCCCTCAAGGTACACTAGTGCAATGGTGGCACAAGTCTTGTAGGAGTAATCAACCAATAACTGATTTTGTTTAAGGGCCTGCTCCAAGATATGGGACCCATCTCTCAAAAAGCTTGGATGACCAAGAAACTGAGACTCGATAGCCCTGTAAGTAGGGTAAAGCCAAATACTACTGTTCTAATCCCTCAAACAAAAAAATATAACAATAAAATGACTCTTAATGGCATTCTGCTATATGAATTGATCAATGCTTTGCTCAGTCATCATCAGAGAAGCCTCATCCTGCAGCAGATAGGAATAGACAGAAAGAACCACAGCCAGACATTAAACAGAGAGTGAGAGACCTTGGGACACATAGCCCTAAATGGTACCTATCCATCAAATCCCTCCCCTCAGGAATCTAAGTACCTCGAAGAAGAGGAAGCAGAAAGAGTGCAAGAGCCAAAGGTGAACAAGGACACCCAAGAATATAAGACCCTCTACGTCAACAACATCATTGAACATATAAACTCACAGATACTGACCGAGGTAGCATGCACAGGGCCTGCACAGGTTTGCACCAGATACAGTCCTAGAGCTGAAAGGAGAAGTGGACACATACCCCATTCTTTACCCAGAAGCAATCTCCAATTGATAACCTCTTGCAAATAAAAAGTTTGTTTTCCCTAAGAGTCTCACTGGGAAAATAAAGTACTCTTTAAGGGAGTACATTGGCCCAGCATAGACAATAGAAAACACACCTAACAGCATCTTTGACAATGTCTCATAGTGTCCTGGCAGGGTTTTTCCTTTTTTCTTCTAATTTTATCATACATGTACATATATACATATATGTATATATATCTGTATTACCCTATATGTTCTTCTCATATATATTATAGCTTTCAGTTTAGTTTTTATAGGATTTTTAAGTGTGCATATGAGTGGGTATTTGTATCTGTGCTTTCTCTTGCGCTCTTTTCCTTCTGTTTGTTCAGTTCAATTCTGATGTGTTAGATTTTGTTTTATTTTATTATAATGTATTTTATTATTATCACTTTGAAGTCTGTTTGTTTTCTGATGAGAGACAGGAAGGGAGTGGATCTGAATGGGAGAGGATATGGGAAAGAACTGGGAGGAGCAGAGGGAGGGAAAATCTAACCATGATATATTATTTGAGAAAAAAAATATGTTTTCAATAAAAGGAAAGAAATAATTCCCTAAAAATTGAAATTTATATTTTTTAAACTTCCAAGGAGATACTACCCAAATAATATTATTTTTTAAAGACTAAAGTTAAATACTGATGAGGGAGATATTGATCAAATAATACAATATATCATTTAGATAGAGACTATATTTTTACAAGTATCCAGAACTAGGATATTTGTATACAAGTATACAGAGCTAGGCAGGCAACAAATGGAGAGGTCAATGGAGTAGAGCAAGAACAGGTGCCACAGTGGGTAGGAAGGAGGGATGGACAACCAATAGTTATCAGGTTTTAGTTTCTCTGATGATTACATTCTAAAACTCAGTATTGTAAATTATTGCACAATTGTGGTCAGACTAAGAACTGCCAGATCATCATTTCAAAGACTTACATTTTTTAATTGATTTTTATTGAGCTCTACATTTTTCTCTGCTCCCTTCCCTGCCTCCCCTCTCCTCTTCAACCCTCCCCCAAGGTCCCCATGCTCCCAGTTTACTCAGGAGATCTTGTCTTTTTCTTCTTCCCATGTAGATTAGATCTATGTATGTCTCTCTTAGTTGTCTAAGTTCTCTAGGATTGTGATTTGTAGGCTGATTTTATTTGCTTTATGTTTAAAAACCACTTATGAGTGAGTACATGTGATAATTGTCTTTCTGGGTCTGGGTTACCTCACTCAAAATGATATTTTCTAGCTCCATACATTTGCTTTCAAAATTCAAGATGTCGGGATTTTTCTGCTGTGTAGTGCTCCATCGTGTACATATACCACATTCTCCTTATCCATTCTTCGGTCGAGGGGCATTTAGATTGTTTACAGATTCTGGCTATGACAAACAATGCTGCTATGAACATAGTTGAGCACATGTCCTTGTGGCACGATTGAGCATCCTTTGGATATATACCCAAAAGTGGTATTACTGGGTCTTGAGGAAGGTTGTTTCCTAATTTTCTGAGAAATCGCCACATTGATATCCAAAGGGGCTGCTTGCACTCCCACTAGCAATGCAGAAGTGTTCCTGTTACCCCACAACCTCTCCAGCATAAGTTGTCATTAGTATTTTTGATCTTGGCCATTCTTACAGGTATAAGATGGAATCTCAGAGTTGTCTGATTTGCATTTTTCTGATGACTAAGGATGTTACTTACTTTTTTATTCTTAATTTTTTATATATGTATATATATATAATATATATATATATTATATATATTCACACTCATGCAGTGTCTGTGGAAGCTAGTCGAGGGTACTAGTTCCCTGAACTTTATTTACAGACAGTTGTGAGCCAACCTATCTGGGTTCTGAGAATGGAACTTGGGTTCTCTGGAAGTAGTACATGCTACCTACCATGGAGCCACCTCCTTGGTTCCCAGACTGTAATTTTAATTAGTGGATTTGATGCATGTAGGATAGCTTTATAAATACTTTTATTTAGTAAATGTAACTAATGATAGTGATGTACAGATGACATATGCAAAAAAACATGATTCTATCTATGAAGTTTAAGCTAGCCTGCTACGCCACTCATGTTTAGCTTGCAAAACTATAGATAGCTTCAGGAGAGTATAGGTGCTGGCTACTTTGAGTAGGGTGTGGGGAGGATAACACAGTGATGAACATAATTATCTAAGGTGTTGACAATTATACTTCTTGACCTCTGTGATGTCCACATGAAACCTGGGTGTGTCTTTCATACTCAACTTTAGGCATCTCTTCTTCATAATTTTTCAGTTAAATGTTAAGAATAAGATAATTATCTTAAAACAAAAAAGTATTAAGTCTTGGCACCTTGGGAATATTAATTCTATATTCCTTTTGGTTATTGCTTTATCTTATGAATGAACAGATTTTCAATGATGAAAGGACAGTATTATAACATTGGCTAGTTCATTTGCAAAAGGTTATTGACTTTTTTTTGAGAGAAACTTTCATTCTGTAAACAAGGCTGATGAGGAACTCACAATGCAGCTGTGGTTGGCCTGGGACTCATGGCAGTCCTCCTAGTTCAGTCTCCTAAGTACCTGTATTACAGACATGAGCTATGACACATAATAATAATAATAATAGACATTTGTAAAGAAAATACTTCAAAAACTTGTAGTATATGCCTAATAGTTTAGATTTTTTTCCTGTTCCATATTTGACATGAAATGGGGTATTTGTGGTCTTCAAATATATGAATGGCTATTATTATCTATATAATATATATTACATAAATATAAAGTGTTATATTAATTTTCAATCATTTGATAAAAAAGTGATACTTAGTATAATAGCCAATAAGGATGAAAACAGCTAAATGGCCTCGCTTGGCCACTTTAAAGACCTTAGTGACCGTCATTCGTTACTGTACCACTGGTGTAGGAAGGGTCATGGAAACAGAAGTTTGATTTGACAGAATTTCAGATAAGATCATATACAGTTAATGTCCCTGGTAACAATTTCAGTGTCACCTTACTTGGGAAAAGCTATGAGTTTTATTTAGACAAAATCCCAAACTCATATTTTACTGAGGCTCGGTGGTAAAAGCTTGCATTTTTGTCTCACCATTTTTTCTCTAACATGACAATAATGTTTCACAACCTGATTGTGAAGGTTTCTTAGTGTAGACACCAACTGTGATCACACACACACACACACACACACACACACACAGAGAGTGGCTTTAGGTTTATAAGTTTTCAAATTTTTAGAGTCTATGCTTATTCTCCACCTTTCTCAAAGAGTTTTCAATCTTTCCTTTTTAGATGGTATTGTAGCCAGACATAGGCTTACATGATGATAGTAAATTGTATAATACATACAAGATATTATAATACATGTATTACATATGTTGATCTATGAATTGAACTAGCATTTTTAAGGATGTTACAGAATCTCCATCAAAGAGTCATAAGTGAATAAAGCTGCCTATTACAGCCTTTGAGTGCTAGTATAGTTCATCTAAAACTAAAGATTTTTAATTTACATATAAGTCAAAATTTAAGCCTTTATGTGCTTTGTTATACCTAATTTCAAAAGCAAGAATTTTAAAAATCAGTAATTTAACTTAAAAGAGTATAACATTATCTCCCAAATATCAGCCTATGACCAACCCTCTACTGGGAACCTTCTCCCTTACACTGCATTGTAGAAAGTGGAAGAAAATAAAAGGCTATTCTTAGCTAAGTTAAGCACATTTTTTTTCATCATCACAGCTGAACTTTACCCAGGCTTATGAGCCATCTTGTGAACTTTCAGTGACGGCTAAAGGAAAGAAAAGCAGTTCAAAGACAGAGTCCAGCAACTCAGAAAGAGCCTGGCCTTAAGAACAATGGCAGACGCTGGCCTTTTAAACTCAGAGACACAGAAAAAGTGTGAGCTAAATCCAGATGATTTTTTTTTCACGAAGAGAAAAGAGAACTTCCTCTACCTGCACCATTCTATTCCGATGTTTAACACAGTTCTCATCAGAACACAATAGAAACAAAGAGAGGAAGTTGTGCGTGGTATCCTTTACATTTCTGTCTTCAAGGTTGTTTGGAAATCTTAGAGGCAGTTTTCCTTTCTCCAAACATTCCCTTCCGCTGTTTCTTTAAGTGGAAGAGTTAAAGAGGTTTTATATACTGTACCTTTTCAACATGTATATGGTTCTGAGCACGGTGTTTGCTTTCCTTAGAGATATGAATCGCTTTTGTTCATTTACCATCTTTGAAATTCATTTCTAGTAGCTGTGGAGCTGTGTTAATAGGCTTCTAACATAGCTGTCATTTCAAGTAATAGGTGCCAAGTTTTCAGCAGCTTATTAACACATTATAACAGCAAACCTTATACTAAACAAACAAATTGCACAGCAGAGGACACAAGCAAAATTAATGTGTATAAATATATACATTCATATGTATACATACATACAGTATATACTTAGGCCTCATCAACATATTTGGTTCCATACATGATTAGACCAGAATTGGCACTTTGTTTTATATGAATATTCACAGGAAGAAAGAGTGGATTGGATTTGTATTTGGTCCCAAATGTGAGACGAATACAAACTGGTATAATTACTGAAAGATTTCCATCCACTTAGCCCAGCAATGCTCTCAAGACCAAAAAAATTACAGACTTGTGGTATTTCACTTCATACCACTGTGCTAACGTGATCTTTCAGCGCCACTTCATGGGGGATACTGCAGGGGAAGACAAACGTGGAAATAAGCAAGGAAATATACCAACTGGCAAGATTGCCGAGAAAAAGGCATACAAATATGAGAGCATGCTTCGAAGAGTCAAAATTTGCATTTGTATATGCACACTGGACCAACTTTCTACAAACACAAATATATTCTTCCAGATGTAGGGAAGACATATGTACAGATAAATATGACAATGTATATTCACACATGAGGTTATAAATATAGACAAATATACACATACACACATGAGTGTGTTTCTAGAGATACACTGTCCTTTACAAGTGTTTATACAGTTAATGGATGCATAAAAATTCTCAGCAGCTATCAAGAAGGCATATTTCAATAAAGGCTCTAAATTTACATTGTAGTAAAAAATCACCTTTTATGGGTATGAAAAAAATTCCGACACAATTTATAATCATGTTGTAATATATGTGCGCGTTGTAAATTGTTAAGTTGCATCTTAAATCCAACTTTTACATCAGCTGGGCATTTTATAAAATTTCTGACATTTGTACGATTAAGAATGGCTTGATGGTCACTGGCTACCTTGCAAGATTTAGTATGTACTGTGTTTATTATCACTAATAATAGCTGGTAGATTAATTGCCTAGTAAATAGCAGTGATGAGCTAGTCACTTTATGAACTGCTTATGCTACTCCAGATATTTCTAGGATCTCCAGACAACTTTCAAATCTGAGAAAGCAAAACAAATTTGAAACAGAAAAGTCTAATTTAGTAATGGACTTAAAGTAAATAATGTTTGAGTGTTGTGGCAGAAAATGCCTTCTTGCGCTACTCTTGTATCTAATGCAGTGCAGTTTGATATGATAGAGCTAGAAAGACATTATTTTGAAACTGATAATAAAAGACAGTAGTTGACTTTAAGAAACTCTAGTATAAGAAATGTCCAGATTATATAATCATAACTTTGAATGACTATAAGCTTATTTAAACTCTTATATACCATAGTGAAACAATCCACAGGAAATTAAAAATTTGGCATTTAACAATAGACATTTGCTTTCCCACCTGTATACAGTAACATACTGAGACAAAGCCCCTAAAGTTGGGGTCTTTTAGCCAACTTCAACCAACTGTAGTGCCATTTTCGATGTACTAGCTCTCTCATTTTAAAGACTTCAATTTGTTTTTCATACTTAAAGAGCCCTGGAACATTAAAACCCTCCTTCCAGTTGATGTTCTGAAATTCCCTTAGTCAGTTTCACGCCTGGCACCAAGGTGTCTCCGATCACGCTATTATGTGGCATTTTATCATAACCTATTTAAAGAATAGGCCTTCTTGGCTACAAGATCCAAGGGGAAAGGCCTGTGTGTTATTTACCTTCTTTCCCCCAATGTTAAGTACAACACCTGAGGGCCATTCCAAAAATACTGAATTCATGAAAAAAATTACAGGATAAAGACTAGGACCTCTCTGTGTTTTCAGATTTGTCTCAGTTCTTACTGCTTAGTCAAATAGAATTCCATTTCCTCATAAATATCTCCTTCTAGTTCCAACAATGATCTAGACTTGAAGTTAGAGCCACAAAGAGAGGAGTGTCTGAGAGTCAGGATCTCACTCCTCTCTGAGAGCATCTCTTGTTTCCTTGCCTGAGAAAACTGATGCCTACAAAAAATAAACTCATACTCAGTCAGGGCCAAGGGTCTTTTCATTGATTTTAGTAAAAACATTTTTTATAGCAGTGTCTGCAATGGTCTCCCAAGAGTTTGTTCAAATCACCACAGAATTTGGTTTCCAATGACTGTTACGTGATATATGTGTGAAAAGTAATGGACAGCAATCTCAAGTTATGAATGCTATTCTGGTTGACATTCCTAGCAAGTACCATGATTTTAAAGTGTAAGGGAAAAGGGAAATAGAAGAAAAATACTTATGAGAAGGGGAAGAAAACAAAAATATCTTCTCTCTCTCTCTCTCTCTCTCTCTCTCTCTCTCTATATATATATATATATATATATACACATATTTTTACAGAAATAACTGAAGTGATCATGGAAAGTTTGAATACTATATGGCTCCTAAAATGTGAACCCCCAAGTTTCCCACCAAACTGTGAGGGTGCAGTTGTGCCTCCAGCAGAGTACATTTAACAATTCCTACGATAACTATAAAACATGCACGCACACACGCGTGCATGCACGCACGCACAGAACTGCACTCTGTGATTTTGAGACAGTAATGAAGTTTGGTAGTGAGGCCTGCTTTTCACCACGGCATTGTTTATGCTACTTTAATAAGTTGCATCAACTTGGGAGACTCAGAAAATGACACTTTCCCCACACTGCCGGGAAGGAATTTGACAACTGGTATCCAATCGCGGAAACACTGCAATTTGTAAAGACGCTCATAATAATTTTTCCTGACTTTTATTCCAAAGCTAGATGGAGTGAGACACAGAATGAGGCTGATGATGACCAATATGTTAAGAGAGGAAGGTAACTGTGATGTTTAACTTCAAAGGCAACGCGCTAGAGAGCTGGCAAGTTCACAGACTCTTTCATCATAGAAGGGAGTAGGAATTTGAAAAAAAAAGTGGAAAGACTCAACTGACTGCCTTTAAAATAATGAACAGCTTTCCCTAGCCTTGCCATATGACAAAAGCACCCATATACCGCACATGCACACAGTTTCCAGAGGCTCATAAATTAATTTAGTGACAAAAGATTATACCCAAGTGATGAAGGTCCAGGACTCCGATTATCTTTATGGGTAATTGGGGCCATCAAATAGTTCCAAAGCTCCTTTTATTTGTCATTTGTTGACAATTCAGCCAATTCTCCTGTCTGCCATCCTCCATATTTAATGGGTCCCCATCGAAGTATGCAACTCACTCGTTTGTAGGGGTCTGATGTCTTCATAGTGTTATGCGGATGCGCATCCTTTACTTCCTTATGTTGTTCATCAGTCTACCTCCTGCTCCTTTTTTCTATGACACCTCTGAGATGGTACCCATAGCAACATCCCTGAGAAGGTGAGCCTGAAGATGCAGCAATCATCCCCTGCACTTGGTGTGGCTGACAATACCAGTCATTAGTGCAGCAGCTTCTGCCGGCTCAAACCTCCCTCACTCCTTTCTGGTCTTGATCCCCTCCAGTCGCAGACACAGAACTCAGTCGCGGAGATGCAGAGACTTGCTGTTAATGATTTGTCAGCTGTTTAGAACACCTCAGGATGGCAGGTCTGTGTAATCTGCCCTCAGTGGCACTGCCAGGTTGCATTAGGAAGCAATTACTTAGTTTATGACTAGTAAAATAGACACCAGAATTTCCAATTAAACTCTCATGTTTCCAAAGGAGACCAGGGCCCCTAACACAAAGGACAGTCCCATTCACTCTTGCTTCAAAGTTAACCAAATAGGAATACAGGCCCTGTAATAAACCAAGGAGACAGAACACGGAATAAGTTTACATGAATTCAGCCATTGCTTCTTATTAGATTCTTATAGTTTGTTAAGATCTGGGGAAAATGGAACAATGGGCACACTTAGCTAAATGCTTCTGTAGAAAAAACTGACAAAAAGAAGCCTCATAGGTAGCACCAATGTGTAAAAGGTCCCACTTCTTGTTTACATGTGTAAGCAGATTGAGAAATAGATAATTTCTTATTTTTCATATTCTTAATAAATGCTAGAAACGATAAACTTACCAAAGTAAGATATTTTACTGAAAAGCATCTCTCATTGGACAGTTAGCATCAACTGTAGCCATAAACTTGTACAAACTTACTTCTTTAAGATATTATTGCATGGAAGAACCCTTGACCTAAACGGCTTGAATTTTAAAATGTTCTAAATATTGAAACACAGCAATTCTTTTGCTGTAGCTAAGAAAGATCAAATGTTATTAAATTTCATCCCCAAAGTTGCATCCTTCATGAAAGTATTTTCATTATATCATGTAATAATAAAATTAATAAATTAGAACCTTATTAAAATTCCAGAAAAGAGTATATAGGTTTTTAATCAAAGATCTGCATGCACAAATACCACAGGCTTCTACATCCCTACCCTGCTGCCTCCAAAAAGAGGAAGACAACCCCCCATTTATCAGTAGCTGTGTGAAAGGAGGAGATTTATCATTTTAAATTTTTCATCACAGATGGTTTTCATTTTAAAAGGCAGGGAAGCGATTTTTTTAAATCATTTTCCTCCTAATGCAATTGAGCCAGACGTTTCTCGTAAATCTTGTTGCTTTAGTAGACAATACTCGATTCTCTAAACTTTATATGCAATATCCAACTTTTTCTCTTCATCTTTAGATGTCTATCTCCTGAATATGAGGATAAACGCCATAAGAGAGGTGGCATCGGATCTCAAGAGAGCCATCCTGGTCACTGCCATCTTCTGTGTTTGGCCAAAAAGTTTCTCTTTGTGTTCAAGCACAATCATGAACTTCCATGTGTTTTTAAAAGATTTTTCCCCCTCTGTAAGTCTTTGATAAATAGAGGGGAAATAAAAGTGAGTCTGTCAGTCAATCCATCTCTCTAGACAGAAAGCGTACACTACCCAGTAATTCACTGTGTTCCATGAAGCCAAAACAAAACTAAAGCCACAGGAGGAGAAAGCAATTAGAATCACTTCATACTCAGATTTCCTCTTGAATGTCAGCCCCTTTAAGGAATAATGATTTAATTTCTGTGGCATAGACTTGGTTGTCCTCATCCAGCAAATGGCAAACTCACCCTGGAATGACTATCTCCTCCACTCTACTTGAAGCACGCTTGCTGTCAGGTATTGAGACTAGTAATACAATGCCATCAATTGTCTTTACTTGGTAATTTTATTCTATGATGAAGAATAAAAATGCAGACTATATGTGTAAGTAAATGTACACAAATGTCATATAATGTCCAATATCTAAAGCTCACTCCAGGAGATAAAGCTGTTATAACCACATCACTTACCCTCTAATGCAATATTCTAAATCAAACTATTTTTCTCCCATTTTTCATTTTCATATTTATTAATTCATTAATACTGTCATAGGTTATAATATTACAGCTTTGCTTTATTTTTATTTAATTTTTATACTATATATTTCAAATATATTCTTCCCCCTCCCCAACTTCCTACCAAATCTTCCCTATTTCCTTACCCACCCAACTCTATGCTTTCCTTTCTCTCAAAACAAACCCCAAGAAAAATAGCAAGAAATAAAAGTTTGCCAGTATATTTTACAGAATATTTGACACTATTGCCCCAATGTATTTTATAGGTAAATCACCACTGTAGATCACAGAGTTTGTAAGGAAGAGATATTGGTAGCAGTATGAAGACTACCTTCTAGCATCATGAACTCTGGTAATTAGGGATGAAGTTCCTACTTGGGTGCCAGTTTGATTTCTTCATGTTCAATGATACAAATAAATTGTATCTTCAGCAATAGAGCATTAACATCTGTATGAGGAGGGTCCACTTGTTCGTACTGTGCCGGGAAGAACAAGCGAACTCGCCTTCTACAAACATCCGTTTATGGAGAACAACCAAGAGATTTGGGGTAAGTCCACGGCATGCGGGGGAAGGGGCAGTGCCTATAGGACCATTTTGCCCAACAATTTAACAAGATGGAAAACATTCCTGAAGCTAAAGGTTTTACTTGATTGCCTAAGAGGTGTCATTGAAGCATTGTGTCTTCTATATATGGTGACTCAATTACATTCATTTCATATATGTGTATATTTTAGGTGGCTTCTACAGTAGTAGGTTTCCATATGACTTTTCAAATGGAAAAGTGTTAGCTTTCCCTCTAAATCTTCCCTCCTTAACCCTGCCCTCATTCCCCCAATTTAATCTTCCTGTTCTACATCTCCCTTTTTAATTTCTAACATTGAACTTCATATAGATTTACTGTCAATTTTTGTCACTTTCCCTATGTGCTCTCTGCTCTCGCCTCATTGTTTTATGTCTCAGATCAACTTAAAAGTAACTAAAGTTTAAGGGAAAAATGTGTTTGTGTAGGGAACAGAACTGAATTAACTAAAAATGTACTAAGCCTTTGGCAAATTATTTTCCATACTGGAACATAATAGAAACATATAATTAATTTCACCCCATTTGTTTCTTTATTGATTTACCTGTAGTATCTTACATGTCCCGGGCCGCCTTCCTTTCTATAGTGCAGGATGACCTTGAATTTCTGATCCTCCTGCCTTCAACTCTACAGTACATCTGTACAAGATGTCCCAGTTTTTTTGGTAGAACTGGAGATGGAACCAATACATTTTAGCATGCTGGGACATCCCAGCCCAATTACATCCCCCTTTTATGTCTCTTAATTAAACAGGGGCTATCATTTCACATTTTAAAGAACATTTCCTTTTTATGTTGCAAATGTGTAGTTCTGGCTGCACAGATATCTATACATTTTAAAGAGGAAATTAGATCTGGGACTAACAAGGGCTCATAGGGTTGATTCTGGGTGGGCAAATGTCATGGTTCAGTGGATAAAGGTGCTTGCTGCCGAGCGTGACAATCTTAGTTCATTCCCTGGGATCTACATGATAGAAGAAGAGATAGAACTGACTCCCAAAAGTTGTCCTCAGAAATTCACATGTGCACCATGAACAAGTGCACCTTTACACATGTCCATATGCATGGAACACATACATATAAATAATAAATAAATGGGCTTCTTAAAATTTGTTTTTATAGTGAATTCAATCACAATTCAGTGCTGTAAAGCTCCTATTCCATGTATACTGATCTGTTATTACAGAAAGAAGTTCAAGTTTTCATTAAAAATCTGCCTTCTAGCATACAAATAGATTTCATACAATTAAAGATATGAAATCTTTGATTTTATAGACAAGTAAGAGTATGGACGACTGAACAAAGTTAGGACTCCTAAGTCTTACTCAAGTTTTGCCATTTCTTTTTTGCTTAAATTCCTTTTTCAAAATCATTTCAGATGTAAAACAAAAGACATGCATGCATATGAAATTCAATAAGAATCAAGAAAATGAGAAAGAGAAGCATTTTTCCTTTTCCACAGATATATTTATTTATATCCAGCCTTATTTCATTTCGATACTTTTAGAATTGGGAGTGAGTAGGAATGATCCGACTGACTTTGAAGAAGTGTGTTTTTGCAGGATGCCTGAGAAATCCTTATCTTTAGAGATTGTGCATGTCGAAAGACAGAATGTAATGCAACGAGCTCATGACAGCTTCAAGTGGAAGATTTTGTTCTAATGTGCTCAGGAGAATGAACTTAAAACCCTGCTTTTGCCATGAACTCACTGTAAAATACAGATCAAATGACCCAGTTACCTTGCACTCCCAGGTTTGAAACCAGAAACTACTCTAGTCTTCCAGTGTTCAATTTTAAATCTAGAACCAAACTTCCACTTGGCTACTTTCCCAGCCATTTGTGCCTCTCATGCCTGAGGAGCTTGAAGTTACTTACACACCATAAAGTCTACCCATTTACACAATCCAAGCATATAATGCACAATTCCCTGACATTTTCATCAAAATTCTTGATCACTTTCTCAATTGGAATAGACTTGGGATAGTTGTTGAGACCCCAGATTTCCCTTATGAAATGGGTGACACATTGATTCCAGCCAAAGACTTGACCAAGCAAGGTCTCTAAAGTCAGAGATTTTCCTGTATACTTCATTAATTTCATTTGAAGTTTTTCCAAGTTCCATGGCAACAATAACCATGTTCAAATATAAGCTTGAACTCTATTCGGAGACAAATGGAACATACATGGAGAATATTCAGAGTCCTCCTTAATATTTCATGATGGGGCAAACAGATATGGGTCACAGGGACTCACATGGGAGGTGGCATGGCTCTGCAGCCTACTAACAGGAGATATGGCACCCGACACACACTAACAGGACCTGCTGTGTCATTTTTGGAGCATTCCTTCTGCCTACGTTCTCTCACCCTTGATGAAGTGGTACACGACTTCATAGACACTGTCATCAAAAACAACCATTCTCCAAAGTTGAATATTGATCTTCAAATAACAAAGTATAGGTATTTTAATGCACCAGAGGATATTATTTTTGCTATTTACACCTGTGTAGCAATGGATCTTTATGCTACCAATTATAAGAGAGCTATAGCAAAATTTACAGGGCAAAGTTAGAAAATAAAAAGCTTATATTCTTTATTTGAATGTAAATAAATATTTCCAGTTATTTCTGTGGTAACAGTTTATTAGATTTCTTTGAATTTACAAGAATTTGTTTTATTTATTTGACTGGCATATTCAGAGAGAAATGTAATTTTATAGTTTTTCTGTAAGGTCTACTAAATTCCATGTTTTTCAACTCTGAGATTCTGTCTTATACCTGTAAGAATGGCCAAGAGCAAAAACACTGATGACAACTTATGCTGGAGAGGTTGTAGGGTAAAGGAAACACTTCTGCATTGCTGGTGGAATGCAAGCTGGTACAACTCCTTTGGATGTCAGTGTGGCGATTTCTCAGAGAATTAGGAAACGACCTTCCTCAAGACCCAGTTACCACTTTTGGGTATATATCCAAAGGATGCTCAATTGTGCCACAAGGACATGTGCTCAACTATGTTTATAGCTGCATTGTTTGTCATAGCCAGAACCTGGAAACAATCTAAATGCCCCTCAACCGAAGAATGGATAAGGAAAATGTGGTATATTTACACGATGGAGTACTACACAGCAGAAAAAATAATGGCATCTTGAATTTTGCAGGCAAATGGATGGAGCTAGAAAACATCACTTTGAGTGAGGTAACCCAGACCCAGAAAGACAATTATCACGTGTACTAACTCATAAGTGGTTTTTAAACATAAAGCAAAGAAAGCCAGTCCATAAATCACAATCCCAGAGAACCTAGACAACAATAAGGACCCTAAGAGAGACATACATGGATCTAATCTACATGGGAAGTAGAAAAAGACAAGATCTCCTGAGTAAATTGGGAGTATGGGGACCTTGGGAGGGTCGAAGGGGAGGGGAAAGACAGGGAGGGAAGCAGAGAAAAATGTAGAGGTCAATAAAAATCAATTTAAAAAAAAGAAAAAAAATCCGTGTTTGAAGGATTCCTACTTATGGTAGAAAGTATTGATCTATCATGAGTTTCTGATGGTCTTATTTATGCTTTCCACATTGGAATCAGTTGTCTGAGTAAAGATAGAGATGGATGTCATAGGAAATGGGTTGGAGAGGCCATGTGGACCCAGAACTGCTGTGGTGAAAGAAGAAAGACACATCCTCTCATTGCACATAACAAAATTTTAAAACTCTGTGGTCTGAATAAAATGTAGCTCCTTACATTAATGATGAGAAATAGAATTATGAAGCAGCAAGTATAGGCAAAGCCCTAAAACGTTGTGGTAAAATAAAAGAAAATTGATAGATGGTCCTTGACCTACAACAGTGTTACAAGTGTGTAAACATTAATTTAAGGCAGAATAGAACTGGTTTTGCAATCAGATGGGGAAGGTGAAATGGCTAAGGATGCAGGGAGATTTATCGAAAGAGGGGAGATTTGAGACGAGTTTTGAAAATAAATCTTAATTTTTCTACCTTACTCTGCAATAAGTCACTAAAAAGAAAAGAAAAGAAGAAAACCGTTATTAGTACTAGACTTGCAAAAGCCTCTGTATATATCTAAAGTAAATTTTAAGTCACATACTATGTATATGGAATTTGTGAGAATCTCTATAATATGAATATGAGAAAAATCAAGCAAACAATGAAAACAGTTAAATTGAAAAGTCAACCTCATGCACCACATATGGTATAGAAATGGTTGATTTAAAGAAAATCAAACAATAACTGCTCAAATAAAAACCTCTTTAATTACAATAAGACAGCATAAAATGCAAAAAAGAAGAGCAGAAGTACCAATCAGTGCCTGGGGTCTGAATTTGTTAGAACCACCCTCCCTTTGACCACTCAGTCCCTTCCCTCCCCCCGCATTGGGAAGATGAACAGTGCCCACTCCGAGATGGCCTCATGCCATCCTGGTGGCACTACACACGCCACTTAATAACACAGAGTCAAGTGCCTAGCCTTTTACAATTTTCACAGAAAATGAACTTTCATTCAAAACTATGCCTAGCTAACTAAACTTTCTAGTGATTTACCTCACTCTAGTTATTTCCATAAATTGAAAGGTAACCAGGGTTGTATGAAATTATCCTAACGTAAAATGGGATTTTTCTCCTGAGTTTTAAGCAGAGATATCTCAGAATTGTCGCAGCCTGTGGCTGGGGGTAGATGTCACTGTGCAGAACAAGTGTTTCTTCTTTGTGAAACCTGGCATGTTTTCGGAGAGTGATTCTCTCTGTCTCGAGACTGGGGAGGAGGTGCTGAGGAGGAAATTCAGCAGATAAGAATCAAGCCTTCATACTCTTCCAGCAGAGGATCTGGCTTAGGTCCTCAGCACCCATGCTAGTGGCTCACAACCTCCTATCACTCAAGTTCCAGGGGATCGAAACTCCACATGCATTTGCACACTTGTATACAAGCTCCCATGGATTCACATATGTATATAACTAAAAACAAAAATAAATAATATTTTTTAAAAGTAGGTCATATTGTACAAATGCAGAGCGGAAACCACTACTGGTCGTCAGGAATATGAGGATAATAAAATGGCCTATAGAAACTTTCTCAGAATTGCAGAAGACAGACAGACAAGATAGAGGGGATGGGTTCATATCCTAAATATTACAGCAGGATGGAGTTTGGACCTTGGGATAGCTTTCATTTTCACTGACTGGATTTTTCATTCTTCAGCAGTGTGAACTCTGTAATCACTCAGAGCCTGCACTCCAGCAGGGGGATTGGCTGCAGTCTATACAAGTCTTGTGAAACTGCCTTATAAAAGTTTTTTATTTAATTAATTAAATAAAATTAAACCCATCTATATTTTTAATGTTTCTCATTACAGTTTATTATATATGGCTCCATATGTTCTATCATTAGAGAAACATTCTCAGTGGTGTGATGATGTAGTACGTACACATGGGGTAAATAATGCATTTTTCACTTTATGCACATATTTTATTTCAGGGTGGAGATGTGGCAGTTTTTTACTAAAGATTCCATTTTGGTGTGGGAAGGAGGAAACAAAACTATTGTCAAAGCTGCATCCAGTTTCTCTACTTTTATAACTTAACCACTAGTGATTTGTTGAAGATATCTTTTCTCAATAGTCCTCTCCCTGTGCTCAAGAGAGGAGGCTCGGTCACACCAGCTACTAGGATTTATTTTTAAACTACATGTTTTATTTTTAAGGAATCTGAGTTTCTTAATTTTCACTGGCCATTGTCTAGTCTTACCACTGATCATTCAATTCCTTAAAGGGAAATTTCAACTTTAAGGTGAGGAACAGGGGAGTTATTATTTTCCAAGTTCAATACTCAGGCTATGTCCTTAGGGATGGTGTCTCTTTTGCTAGATTGGCATGACTGATGTAACTGCTCCATAGACTGACTGACCCATCACTCTCCAGATGGTAGGCTAGGCTTCTACATAATATCTTATAACTAACTGCAGTATGATTCCTAGATTATTTTTGTAAGTAAAAATTTAAAGGGGAGGGGAGGAAGAGATTTGCTCAGTGGGTACCAACATTTGCTGGTCTTTCAGACGGCCCAGGTTTAATTCCCGACACACATATGGCAGCTCCCTACCATCTGTAACCCCAGTTCCCAGAACTGTACTGCCTTCCCCAGTTCCATTCGGGCACCTGGCATACACATGGTACTCATAGAAATGTAGGCAAAACACTCATACACAACGTAAAATAAAATGAGGATTAAAAAAAAAGTTATAGAGGCCGAGGAAATATCTCAGTGAGGACACTACATAGAATTCCCTAGAAGGCATATAGAAAAGTTGCACGTGACAGATGTAGACCTGTCATCCCCGGGCTGTGGGGGTCAGGAGCACAGAGACAAGAAGATTTCCGGGGCTAACAGACTACCAACCTGGTTCCAGGTTCAGGGAGAGACCCTGTCTTGATGGAATAAGTCAAAGTGTGATAAAGTCAGATCACCAGACAACTGATGTCCTCCTCCAGCTTCTGCACACACACATGGCCACAGACACTACACATGCAGTGCAGACACACACACAAACACACACATACACAATTACAAGTTGATATTGAGATACAAAACTAATGTTTGGTGGTTTCTGGAAGTTAAAATTACTTTTCCTTTGACTCGCTATTTTTGGTTACTGGTTAATTTGGTTCTTTGACATTTCATATTTGTATGTAATGTATTCTTATTACCAGTTCCCTATGATCCTTATCAAACCCTGATCAACATTCACTCTCCCTACTAGTTTCTTTCCCAGATTCATGAATTTTGAGACATTTACTTTTACCAGGGTCTCCTCTTTGTTACCATTGCATTGAAACTATTAATTGAAGACTTATTGAGGTGGTAGAGGCACCACTGACCACACAGCTGAAGGCAATGAACCCCCATTCCTAAATTTATTAATAACATGGATCAGGGATGAGGGAGTGTATTCCTATTCTTTTGAAAACCCAGTACAGGCATCTACAGCTAATATATTTGTCTTTACAATAGCTGTGACTTGCTCAAGAGTTGGCATTTTGTAGCCCTTCTCTCTATCTTGGGGCCTTTACAATCTTTCCATCCCCTTTTCTGCAATGTTCCTTGAGCCTTAGAGAGAATTACAAGAACGCCTTGTTTAGGACCTAGCAATAATCTCTTACTTGTTCTCAGCATCATATGCAGCCATGAATTTCTGCCTTTACCAATGCTCACTAGAAATAGAGGCATCTCTCTTTAAGGCAGAGAGTTTATCTGTGGATAGAAAGGTACATATTTAGAAGGAGTTTGCTACTACATCAGTTTAGCTAACCAGCAGCATTTTCATTTGAAATGCCTTCTCTAGAGTCAGGGCTTAGGTTGGAGAGAAGCAGTGATAGGAAAAGACTGGGTGAGATACTCCATGACTGTTGGAAAGAAAATAAAATTAAAATAAGAGTAAATAAACCAAGATCCAATTGTCTAATACATGATTGTTTAGCAACAAGGCAGGAAGACAATAAACAGTTGTTGTTTCTGTTCAGCTTCAGTTTCTATCTCTACCATAGCCATAGAGACCAAGTTCTGTCCATAAGTGCCAAGCTGCTTTGCTCTGCTTGCAAAGGACACAACTCTAGTACTGTGTTGCAATAACTATTAATGAAGAGTGTGCAGTCTGGCAAGTGAGTGAGTTGGCTCCCCCAGTGCCCATCTCAGTGTTCTTTTCTCAAGTAAATTTCAAAGTCTGCAATGAGGAATGGGAACTCAAAGAAAACCTCTAATAAAAGCAAGCTGGAACTCAAGGCTAAGTGCATTTGTTACCTCCTCTCTCTAACAGATTTCCTTTTAATTCATCCAAAATGCATAGTATTTAGCATGTAATATTCTGTTTGTAGACAAACAATGACCCACATGCAGCTGTGCACACTATCTGGCAGGCAGATGTGAGACTAAGGGTGGTGCAATTGTGAGTTCATTTGTAGAAAAAGAAAGAACACTCCATTAGTGCTAATTCTCTTCTTTCTTAACAGGCTCACTTTTTGACCTGCACCCTCCACATGGCTTATCTGTAAACTATAGCAGACTTAAGTCTCTTCTTGATGTTCTCCTATTTCAGGGTAGAGCTAATCCTACTGAGGGTTTTGGCCTCTAGCCGAACCTCTAATTTCAGAATTTATACTCCAATGCCCTTTCTTGCCCCAGTTTCTCTACAGCTGTCTTCTCTGGGGACAGATGAGTTTAAGCTGAAATTAGGTGGCTACAGGTGTGAACACCTGCTGTGAGTTCACCAGCTTTGCTGGCTCTAAGGCAATGTCTGAGAGCTCAACAGTTTATTCAGTGAGAGATGGAAGGGGGGGAGCAGTGGTCCTGTCACGGAGTGTTGTTTTCTCCCTCAGTGACTGTTTCCATTCCATAGCCCTACTGTATCTCTGCTGTGATTGGGTAAGCACAGACCCTATCAGGCTCTTGTATCATGCACACCCATAGGAATGGAGGCAGTGGAGATGTCCACCAATTCCCTTACTCACCAGTGGGAGCCAGGGGCAACAAGAATGACTTCAAATCTCTTACAGTCTTTTATTTTATTTCATTAAAACATTTAGGCTGGGGATAATGAGTAACTTGACCCTAATTCCTAATCTGGGAGAGATAAAAGTCCCCAGACTAATGTGAGAAATAAGAAACAGATAAAAAAAATAAATCTTAAGATCCATAGAAACAAATGGGAATGGATCTTAAGTGGATGTCGCTAATTTAAAGAGGTTAGGAAAAGTATGAGGGAGGAAAGGTATATGTGGCAGAGAATAAAAGGATCTCTTGCCAGGTCACCCTAATCTTTCACTTTTCTTCTTCATTGTGAAAGACTCTGAAGGCAGGGTGATACCCTATCCAAAGTGGCCTGTTTCTGGCTACAGTTACCCACCAAGCGGGACAAGCCTCAAAGTTAGTATAGTAGGGAGGGACTGCCTTAGCAGGAGGCATCCACGGCCTATTCCTCTACCAACCTGAATTAAATTGCTGAGCTCTCTGCTTCACAGACCCTTAGCAACAAGCTCTCTCATCCATGACTTCTAGCTGCCTGTCTATTTACCCCTCTCTTCCTTTCTTTGCTTCATCATTTGTTTAAAGTCACGCTCTTTTCCACACTCTCCTGTTTTCTGGAAGTACAAGGGACATCCTGCTCATTCCGGAAGTCTGCCCCACAGTGAGACTTATGAAGTGATGCGCTATCTCACATCTCCCAGTACATCGCAGGCCGCACCCAAGGAGCTCTTCATTCTCTCTCCTTTCATTTCTAGCAAGATATTGAGTTACTTATTCATTACTTTAAAGTTTGAGTTAATCTATTCTAATTTTCTGAGTCTTCAAGTAACCAAACAATAGCTGTCTTCACCATTCCTGGTTGTTGTTCAATGTGGTTCATCATGAAGACCTTTCTAAGATGCTTTCATTGAAAGCTTGAGTGCCTAGGGGCATTAAGGTATTTTTTCCACTTTCTCTTGCTGTGAAGTGTGGTACTCACACTTTCCCCAACATACTGCCCTGGCTTCTTATATCCTTTTAAAGATACAGTTTTTACATTATAAAGATACAACTTTCTAGGCTCTTACAAGTAAATCTAAACTTTTGACATTTTGAAATAACTTCATCCATAAATTTCCCCCTCAAGAACCACACAACTGAGTAATAAGAAAAGAAAAATCTTAAACAAAAATGCATGTTTAAATACATTTATGTTGGATCACATTTGGGGCTGTCTTGGCAACATGTGAACAATGGACTGTGTCATAAGGACACATGGGACTAAAAGGTATATAGTAATCACTGGGATGCAGCAAAGTAGTTCTCCTCCCTTCAACAGTATGCAGGGTAGCCTCTAGATCAGTGTTACTCAACCTGTGTATCTTGGCTCTTTTGGGGGTCAAGTGACCCTTTCCCAGGGGTCACCCAAGCCAATTGAAAAACATGGGCATTTACATTATGGTTCACAACAGCAGAAAAATTACAGTTATGAAGTAGCAATGACAATCATTTTATGGTTGGGGATCACCACAGCACAAGGAACTGTATCTAAGGGTTGCAGCATTAAGAAGGCGGAGATCCACTGCACTAGATGGATTTCACCTGAAGCTGAAACTCTGCTTGTCATTAAGAGCATTGGTTCTGGAGTGCAGCTGAGAGTTCACATCCCCTCCGCAACTGCCTTCCACTTGGAAGTACTAAATGTGGAGACAGAGCCCGGGGCTTTGTATGTAGATAACTGTTCAATATGTAGCTGCAGATGGAAGCACAGCAAGAGTCTATAGGCAGACACAGCTCTCTCACCACTGGTGACTGTCTAACACCGCAGGGTAGACCATAACTTACAAACAGATACCCTGATGGGGTGGTCAAGCAAACACTCTGAGGGATTAACATGTCTCAGCCTGATTTAATGCCACCAAACACAAACCAAAGAGACCTAAGTCTTGCCCTGTAGTTTAGCTCCTCCTCCCGTTACCCAGATCTCACATTTGCCTGATCAACTGGGAGCAACACCAATGCAGTCTGAAAGGTGTGGGTGCAGTGCATGAGGACAGAGGCACAAGGGAAGGTGGAGGACACTGCTGTGCCTGCCTGCTACACCACAGCCACCACCTCTCCCACATGCAGATGAAACTCACCCAAATTAAACAGCATAGAAAGAGTCCCATTTCAATTACATGGATGTTCTGTCAGCAGCCGTAACAGCAGCAGTTACAGAATAACTACAGATAATTACAATCATTTAATTTGAAGTACCAAGTCACTTCATGCAGAACATGACTCATTTATCATTATTGACCTTAGAAGAAGCAAATTTACCCAAATCAATAAAGGTTCCCAATATCCATTAGAGCAGACAGAGATTGGTTACAAGTGTTGTGAGCCTCTATATACCTGGATTAATAGGGAGAAGTAGATTGGGATGTGTTTGATTAATGAAGAGATTTTTTTTTCCTTTTGAGACAGCTATTTGAAACAGAATTGACCTTAATTTCTCCTCTAATTCATGTTATGGAAAGTCAGTTGTTTTTGTTAAAGAAGTTTCCTCCCTATTAGTTGCTGAAACATAGTGTAATTACAAAGAGAAGTGATCCATAAACAAGTAGAGCTCTACTTTGTTTTTAATGGACTCTTCCCGGTTGCCCTGAATATTCATGCTACAGAGATCCATCTACCGAAGAGGAGCCAGACATCACTGGGTTTGGGCTTTACCTTGCTGTCATGAGCTACTCTACACACAGATACATCCCAAAAAATTATAAAAAAAGAAGGGGGAGGAAAAAAAATCTCATGACAATGAAGTGGAGGGTCTGTCAACAATAGCGGCAGCGGTTTCACAATAAGTGAAGATAATTCCAGCCTCCCTGTTGTAGGAATAAGAGAGTTTATGTTACTTTTGGGAGCTCAATATTGGAAAAACACAATTGAAAGTGGATGAAAATTGAAGCCAGTCCAATTGTTTAGCCACTCAATCATTCAGACTGAATGTTTGAAAACATTACCTCATTTGATCCTGTGTTGAGGACTGGAGGGGAGGGGAGGTGGAGGTGCTCCCTCCACCATAGGTACATACAGGGTAGAGCTTATGCTACCAACCCCTCCAAACTAAGGTCTTAGAATAGAGAGTTCTAACTGCTAGATGTCAAAAGTGTGATCGATGGGAAAATGCCTGTATGGAAGTGAGTTGTAAGTCTATTTGTCCTGAAATTGTCAAAATTGCAAGATGTTCTTTGTGACAGAAATCGAAATAAAAAAATATAAATGTCATCCCGGGGGAAGACTCATCACCTCAACACCAGGTTGTTTTCTTATCCTCCCAAATGTCTCAGCCAATCTCTGGGTCTCTGCCTCCACTTGCTGAGAGGGGAACTAAGGCTGGATCCAGAAGACCACAAATGCCAGGGAAGATGTACCTAGTGCCTGAGCACATGTGGCCATGTCATCAAAAGCCATCCTCTGCCATACTGCATTGTCCCCATGGTATTTGGGTGACTAATCTCTATCAAGCTAACTTTGCCTCTAAAACACCATCTTAAAAAACTTAAATCAACACGCTGACACAGATTTTGAGTGTTCCTGCCTCCAGGAAGGATAAATGTTCTCTTCTCGTCTTGTGGGGATTTCTCAGGATCAGGTATGGTAGAGCCCACACTTTACATGGATGAGTTCTTGGAAAGAAGCCAAATTCCACAACCCTCTCATTGAAGATGAGGTTTCAAATCCTTCCATGAAGAACTGAGAAAATTCTCCCCAGCTAAAAAACCCAGCACCACAGGAAATCCAGGTACTGGCAAGAAGAAAATCAGCTGGAAGCACTAAAGAAGCAATTGCTTCCTTAACACCATCTGGGGAAGAAAGGCTGGAGCCGCTCGGAGGCCGAGAACGCGGAAGGAAGCTCCAAGGGAGGGGGAGGGGCGCACAAGAGGCCTCAGTCCCCAGGATGGAAAATTTGTTCCATTTGTGTTTCTCTCCTGGAAGAAATAAAGAAAGGCTGACAGGGCACGCCAGTCTGAATTCCCTGAGCAGTTGGCCTGTTTGACTTCGTGTGATGGTGGGCCAACCTGTGTGCCTGCCGGCTCCCACCACTCTAGCTCTTCTAACACATTCTATAGATCCCGCTAATAAATTCCGCTTGGCTGCAACCCTTTCCCAGTTCCAGGCAGTCGCCTCTGAAGTGTAAGTGCAGACTGTCTTTGAGCCAGGCTACTGCCACTTGCTGGTGATCTGTACCTCTTTGGAAAACCAATCTACACTGCATTTAAAGGCAGGAAGCAGAGTCTGAATGTAAATGCAGGAGCGTGGCTAGAGGACACAGCTCTCACACCTTCTGCGGCTCCAGAATAAGTGCTATGTTTTAAAAATATATATGTATGTGTTGGCAACATTGAAAAGGGGGCTAAAAAAACATCCCCCACAGACGTGAGAGCAGCAGCAAAAAGAACCGTTAGCGCCCTGCTGACGGGAACAATAGAGCATATGGACATCACACTGCGCTTGCCAAGCAGACGAGGGCAGGATGATCAAACTGGAGTCAATCTGCTCCTCTAATAGCGGAAGAATTGCCTGTGTGAACACTGGCTCAAAGTGTGCATCCAGGCTCTTTAATTGCCTGAGGAAGAGCTTGGCTCACATTTTAGCCAGGCCAACTCCTTCACTGGGTGTCTATGTGCGATGGTGATGCAGAGCTAGCTCCCGTTGTTAAAGGCAGCACCTACCTGAAAGGGTACTATGGTGAAATGTTACCAGCAAGGGTCTCCTCAAAGTACTCTTGACTGTTGTAGGGATGTTGCCGGAAGTGGGGCTTGTAAATCTCAGTTCAGAGTGGTGGCCGTCAGAGTTAAACCAGCAGCTTCCGGGTCACCCCTGTTGTCTTTCCCACCCAACCCTATCCCCGCTTTCATCATGACTGTCTTTAGAAGTGGGAAGAGTGGAAGCTGAAGGTGCAGGTGTGTAAACCAGTCACTTTAAGGTAACTTGTTCACTCTTGGTTTTCAGACAGGATCCAGCTATACAGCTCAGCGTGACCTCTCATCCCCTGTGGCCCATCTGCTTGGCCTCCCAAGGCCAAGACCGCAGACATGTACCCTAGTGACAGTGTGTTGATCCTCAGATACTGAGCTGAATTACTTAGGTCACAAGAGACAATGACTAACATTGTGGGTTAAGAGACAAAGTGAGTCTCACCCCTCCCTACAGAGGGGAGTTCTACAAGTATTAAGATTAGATGACATGGGAGTTAGATCAGTGATGCTCTTGTCAGTTTGCCCAGGATGGCACTAAGGTCACTGGGGGGACAAAACAGCAGAAACAAACAAACAAACCAAAACAACAACAATAACAAAACTGCACAAAGGCATGCCATGGGGTCAAGTCAAAGGTACGCCAGTCATCTAAGGAGAGGAGGAAAGGGTTCACAAGAGTCAAGCTGACTCCTAAATTCAGGATTCTTTTTCTCCGGTTGATGTAGAACAGCAGTTGATTAAATACAGGAGCAGCTGAAGAACAGCCCTGTTATAAAATCTGAAAGGGAAAGAAACTGGCTTGGTGTGGCCCATCACCTTGCCTGAGAAACACCTGGACATACATCTCCATTGCTGTGTGTTGTTGATTAATTGTCGACTTTATAACCATGTTTGAGTGGCATTCTAGTGTTCTGTTTTTCATAAGATTTTATTGAACCTTATGAAGGAATTTATAGATCCAAGAAGCACACAGTGAACCTGAGTTCTTTTACTCCTTTCTGTGGTTATAGTATCTTGACTAACATAACTCTTACATTAATATTTAAAGGATAGACCCCTTCTCTTAGCTTCAGGCTCCTGTATCTAACTATTCAGCATCTCAATTTCTATGTCATCCATGCATCTGAAATACTGCTACAAATATATCCCTATCTTTGAATCACTTCCTCCTCTCAAATCCAAGTGAACATCATGTTTTCCTGAACAAATATGAAAGCTTCCTTCAAGAATATCAATGTCACAACCCCAAGCTTTGCGCCTCCTGCTTTCCAAACAAAAGTTCGGATAAACCATTAACCGAATAACTTCACTTTCTTCGTGATAGCTTTGTGATATGCTTTCATAGCCATTTCCCATTAAAGTCTTAGCTCCTTCTTGAGACATTTGAATCCCAGAGCACTGAGCCTAAACTTCTGATTTCATGTCTTCTTTATGATTCTTCCACCATCCACAGAACTGCAGCCACATTGGTCTTCTAATTCTCCGAACATTCAAAAATGCTTCCTGTCTCAGTTCATTGCACAAGCCCCACAATTCCCCAGTCTACCACTTGACAGTCCTCTCTGATCTCAGATAACAACTGAAATGTTGGGCCAGTCATCCTTTTGGGATAATTTTGCAGTCAGGGTTTTCTACACCTCTATCATCATTGTCTCTTCCTGGGCCCTATTTATTTCCTTTGTAGCAGATCTCATATTTTTTATTTACTATAAATTGACGTGTTTGTTTACTGGTCAATATCTAGCTCCCAAATGCTACCACCAAAGAGGAGCTGGGGCTCGTTTTTCTCAACAAAACCCCTGGCAGATGTTTGACATAGAGTGGGGCATTATAAATATTAGTTGAATTACAGACTAACAAATGTGCCTAATAAGAAAAGGGAGACGAAAGTGTGGAGTAAAAATAACATGGAGGAATAGAAGAAGACAAGAAATCATTTCTGGGAACTTCAGTGAGATTAGGCAGAAGCAGAAACTGATGAATATTTTGTGCCAGGTGTGAAAGTGGGGAAAACCTCACAATATAATTGTGTAGTTTCCCATCAGACATAATTTAAATATAGGAAAAGAGCTTGTTATGCTAATAGAAAATTATTCAAAGTATGCAATGCCTTCAAGAACGCTGATGTAATATTTAATGTATTCTTTTTTTTCCTTTTTTTTATTCTGAAAACTGAAGTATTATCCATGTTTATTTTTTATTTTTTATTTTTTTACATTGTTTTGTTTTATTTTTCCATTCAAGAACATAATTAAAGAAATAAAATTTTTACCTTTCTTCCACTTCTCCCGGTCCCCTCCCACTACCCCCGGACCCCTCCTCCCTCCCCCTTCTTCCTTGAAAGAGGGCATGGTGCCCTGCCCTGTTGGAAGTCCAAGGCCCGCCCCCATCCCTCCCGGCCTAGGAAGGAGTGCATTCAAAAAGACTCGGTTCTCAAAAAGATAATACATGCAGAAGAAATAGGTCCTGGTGTCATTGTTGATGGGTTCTCCATCTGCCAACTTTCGCCGC
>PVIU01020629.1:0-33532 GCA_004026605.1 Ondatra zibethicus
CAGCTCTGCCTGTGGGTTCTTCCTGCTCACCTCCACTCTTCAGCCCCAACACAAGCCTGCTCTTGTGAGTCCCTGTGTTACTCTAGGCATTCTGCCAGAAAAGGAGGCACCATGGGTCTGACTTCTCTTGATGTCCAACTTGCCTCCAGAAACCATTTATATACTCTACTTTGTACTGGGCACCAGCCTGCACGGGACTAACCAAAAGGTGATTTACCCACTGAGCTCTTGATCACCCCAAGATTTTGTGCCATGTGTGGGACTCCCTGAATGTGCTGCTTTGGTCACCTCTGCTCCGCTATAATGGTAGCTAAGTTCTTAAAGGGCGGTTCTGTGCAGCTCATCATTGGCACTCTCCTACTCTGCTGAGTATAGATAAAATCAATAAACATTCTGTTGGGTGACTGAGTCAAAGCTGAATTTTAAAAACCAGTATTCCAGTGAGTACGTGCTCTCCCTCTCAGAAGAGGCAGTTCAGTTTTGAGAGCAGACCTACCTGATTTATATATTATTTCTCCCACTGACCAACCTTTGCCTTTGGAAAGTTTATCCAATGCCTTGGTTTCCCCATCTGCAAGACCATGGCACCAATGAGGATTAAATAGGCAGTGTGTGAGAAGTGTTGTCGTGGTGTGAGGCACACAGTAGGTACGCAACCAGGGCCAGGCCTGTCTGCTTCTGACTCTGTGGTTCTTAGAGCCTTCTGAAGGCAGGGCTTGCTCCTGGATGTGGGAGCAGCTAGAAAACCTGTCCTTCAGGCAACATTTGAGCCCTAGATCACGGAAAGGAAGTCCAGGCGGGAAGCCCAAGGCTGTGGTAAATACTTTATTGCAAACAGGAAGGAATCTGGGTCTGGTGAGGAAGTGTGTGCCTTTGTCATAACTGCCTAGTTACCTTCCAAATGTCAAAGGAATTTACAGGTCTCTCTGATTATCTTCAGGCCAGCAGAAGGCAGATTTCTTCATCTCTTATGATTGCTTGTTGGGAAATCTAAATTAGATTACATTTTAAAAATACTCAGGTTCCAGACGATTGCTCCCCGTGGAGTTAGGCCCTGCTACAGCCAGGCCCAGGCCTTGAGCATCGGGATAGCGTGAGGGAGACGGATGAGGATGCTGCCTGCAGCATGCAATGGTTTTCTGTACAGGAAACTCTTTCATGTAGGTAGAAGGGCATGTTCTAAAATAACAAGTCATGTGATAGTACCTAAAAACAGCACAGCCATTTCCAGCAAGTCTCGTGCACTGTACACTATGACCAATGGTGGGGGCCATTGCCCTTTCTATCCTAATTTCCTGAGGACACCCTCCCAGACACACCTTGGAGCTATGACGGTGTCCCTCGGTCCAGGCAAGCTGACACCTGGAACAACTGTCATCAACATTCACAATATTATGGAGAGGTTTTAAAAAAATGGTCCTGCATTTTCCAGCTACGGAATTGTGTGAGGTTAGATTATCGCAACATTTTCCAATCCACCAAATCTACCCACGAAGAGAAGTGAGAGCACCCACACGGTGGGGGCTACCCCTGGAAGCTCTGCATCGAACAGCCTGATCTTACTGCCGGCCTGCATGGCCCCTGGATGAATAGGTGAGCATATTGTCACAGAGAGACACAGTCCAATACGAGGCGGTAACTGGGTGAATCTCAGCTCAGAGTTCTGAGCGGAAGGAAGCCCAGCCAAGCAGTAACTTCTAAAATGCTGTACTGTGCTGAGCACCAGGGAGGAAGAGGCTATGTGGGGGTTTCACAAGAAAGACAGGAGACACACGGGAGTGGCAGTGATACTGGACTTTTTAGGGTGCAAACCTGGACTCTGGTATTCCCATTTTGGCTCTGGTCTCCAGCACAACAGTCAAAGAAAGAAGCGATGTGAAGAGCAGAAAGGGATTTATTCAATGTGGCCACAGTGGGAAGAGAAACAAAGACATATGTCCAGTGATCTCAAGTCTGTCTTCAGGGTACTAATATGAGGTTTAGGTTTATTGAGAGGGTATGAGGTAAATCACTAAGTAGTCCCAGTCCAATACTCGTGGTTGGCCCATCATTGCCTCAGCTCTGGTCCATACTGAGAGATGATCTGCTAAGTTGTCAGAACTGCATGAGGTCTCTTCTCTGGCTGGCATCAGGGCCTGAGCCTTTCCCTTCTAACAACATCAGATTCTCAGGGAAATTTCAACTTTTGGGGGGGTCCATTGATCTAATACTCTGATAGCACAAGAACTTCTTTTTCAGGCTATCTTCCTTCTTACCAAGACAGCGACAATGGCTGCGTGTAGGAACACGGTCCAAGAATGGAGCTTTGTGAGGAGATTTCTGAGTGCTTGTAAGAAAGTAAGACATGATTCTTGTGACCTCAGTGTCTTCAGAATACAGAATTGTTCTTGGAGTGTGTTTTAGTACCCCTCCCTGGCGTGTCAGATAGGAGTGAGTTCCCTTCAGCTGTTGCTATTCGTGTGCCTTGATGAAAAAAACATGGCTTTATCTCATGTGGCCTGTCCTTGTAACTGTGAACTTTACTCAGGTGACCATAAATTGTCTGATGCTCCGAATAAAGTTGGCTATCTCATGAGACTTTGGTCAGCCTTGTTTTTTAGGTCCTGCTCTCCCAGGTTCACCACCTCTAGAGCAGTGAACAGGCATGTTTCCCATCATGACTATGCCGGTGATTTTGTGGGTGTGTATGTCAAAGTCACGGGGTCGGGGACATGGCTCAGCAGGCCAAGGTGCTTGCTGCCAAACCTGATGATCTGAGTTCGAAGCCCCTGATGGTGGATAGAGAGGATCAACCCCCACAAGTCCTCCTATGACCACCACACTGATGACATGGCACATGTACAAGCATGTGTGTACAATTGCATGTATACATCATTTTAAAAATATCTATAATTTTCCACTTCACAAAACTAGTTTATTGTATGACAATCACCTCTCCACAAAGGAAGCTTTTAGAAATGTGCAGACATATGCCTTCTTGATGTATGCAAGAGGAAGTCTCCAAAGATCTACTAAGGAACTCAGCCACTGGCCTGCACCAGATATCCCTGAACTTAGTTATACAGAGCTGTGTTGCTAACGTGAATACACAACCCTTTAGACTCAGAACAGTCCGATTGTGGCCAATTTTGTAAAATACCTGGCATGTCTCCCGCTTCCTGGAGTTTGGACCAGGGCAACCGGGCATCGTCCTGGGCAAGCTCCTGTTAGCCCCAGACCCTTGCAGAGCCTGCCTGGTTCCTGCAGCTGCATGTAGCACCTGCCTGTTCCCAGTTCTCTGTTCTTGGCTGAGCTGGAAACACGCCCAGCACCTCTTTAGAGGCCATCTGTCTCCACATCTCTCCATGTCTGCATCCTTAGCAGGGTCTGGGATCCTTCGGGGCAAAGCAGGGGCATCTCTCTGCTTGTAGTGACTAGCTCCTAGCCAGGTCTGAGTAACCAGCACTCAGAACAAAGGTATTCACCTTGCCTGTCTGCTGCCTCCGCTTCGATTTCCCCCACAGGTAGGGATCTCATCCCTCCTCAGACCTCCCAGGTGGCTTAGACACCACGGGCCCTTAGAGAGTTAGCGAGATTATGGTAAGTCCCTGGATGCCCATGGGTAACCGATGAAGGAAGGCTGGCTGGGCTGCTGGCTTGTTCCACGCAGACAGCGGAGGCCCCTTTCATCCTCCTCATGTTTACCAGGAAAATCTCTCTCTTCCTTCAAAGGCCTTGACTGGCTCTGTGGGAACTGGCACACAGAATAGCTGCTATGGGTCTGGTTTTGGGAGTGGACAGTGGCCCAGGTCCCCAGAATAAAATAAGCCTCCTCCCTCCTCATCCTGCGAACAATTGGTGTTCTGGGAAGAGGCTCTGTAGGAGTTCCTGGATTGTTCTTATTTTTAATTGTTTTTAGGGACTGGAAACTGCTCAATGCTGCACTATGCCTCAGAACAAATCAAAAACCTTAACATGCCTCACAGAAACCTTCCAAATAGCATGTGTTGATGCATGGGTATCACAGATTTCTCTGAGTCCTTACACAAACACCAGGCATGGTTTCTCCCTATAGCTCAGGCAAGCCTCAAACTCATGGAACAATTCTTCCTCAGCCTTTGGAGGACTGGGATTACAGGTATGAGACATCATGCTCAACTTAATTCCTGATATTTGTATCTAGACATAGCAATGGCCTTTCTGGCCTGAGCAGCCGAGGTGCTCCACTAGTGGTTGCGGAGTCCCTGTTCCTGGTTATGAACTGCTCTCCATGTTTCTGGTAGTTACAAACCAGCCCCGGTGCACGGGTGGTCATTTACCAGCTGTAGTCTGCCTGGTGGTTATGTACTGACTTCAGTGTCCTTGAAAGTCACCAGCTGGTTACAGCACCCCTTGAAGCCATGCACTGGCACGGTGTGTCTCCGGCCAAGCCTTCCGGCCGAGCCATGCCTCATCCTCTGTGTATCTCTATCCTGGTCAGGCCACTGTCTTGGTCCATTGGATCATTACCTCCCTAACACAGATCTTGGCTCCTACAGTAGCCTCTCAGCGGCCTAAACAAACCCCAAAGCCCCCTCCCAGCCCCCTGCCACATCCCTCAGACAAAGGTCAGAGGCCTTTCAGTTTGTTTACACTAGATGCTGCACCGTCTGGCATGCTGACCTCCAAGCTGCCAATGTCCGAGCCCTTGGAGACACGCCTTGTCTCGAGACACCAGCATCTTTACCTGCTCTGGTCACTGACGTACCTCCAGTGGCTGGGAGAGTGTCTAGAGCAAGAGGCTCAGGAGAGCACTGAGAGGTTAGATCTGCCCTGCTCTCACTGTGGTTGTAGGAGATTCCACTCTCCCCATATTCTGTCTCTGACATCTAGATTGGGTTGTGTGGGTCCTGTGCTTTAGATGCCCTGTGCTTTCCCTGGATGGCTCGGCTTCTTCTCTGGGGATGGACGTTCTGTTTGGGACCATCTGCGTGGCTGTCACAGCCTGTGAAAAGCATTTGTGGCCACCTGTTTGTGATGATAGGCAAGTTTCTCTGTCTCACTAGATGCCTAGGAGGACAGCAGGGTTCCAGGTGAGGCTGCACTCCCAGAGGCTGCACTGCCCCAAACACAAGAGTAATTTAAAAAACACTGCAGCACCAGAAGTATAAAACTATAGTTCTTCCTGATGACTTCCTGGGGGTGTGTTCTTGGGTCACTCTTAAAGCCCGCTGGTTTGTGGGAATATCATCAGCGTACCTCAGTATTGCTTGCTGAGATGTCATAAGGGGGCAGCCCACCCCTCACTGTGGTGGCAGGCTCCTAAGTTCTCTCCACTGTTAGCGAGCTAGCAAGCAGAGTTCCAACATGGTCTCCGCCTCAGTTCCTGTTCCGGCTTCTTCCAGGGATGGACTGTAATGGGACATGTAAGCCCATGACACCCTTTCATCCCCAAGCTGCCTTTGATCTCAGCATCTTTATCGAAGCAATAGGAACCTAAGCTATGCCCTGCCTACTCACCTGGTTCCCTGCAGCCCTCCCTCCTTCACTCAGCCTGTCCAAAATGACCTAATCATCCTCAACTGTGGCTCACCAAGGAAACAGCCGTCAAGTGCCTTCCTTGGTGAGGAGTGCTTGGCTTCCATTATTCTCTCACACATCCTCCCCCTTCCTTCTCTTGTTATTTATTTTTTTCCAGTTAGGGATCAAGCCTGTGGCCTCCTGCATACCATACATGCCATGGGAACACTCTACCATTGAGCTATATAAACGTTCAACCAATGAGCTATGTAAACACTCTACTGTTGAGCTATGTAAACGCTCTACCATTGAGCGCTATACTCCTGATTCTCAAAATACTTTTTTAACAATGCATTAATATTCTTTAAAAGATTTACTTTCCCCTACTGTTGCTATTCATGGTGCCCAGTCTTGATTGGATTTTGTCAACTTGATACAAGCTACAGTAGTCAGGGAGAAGCCTCCATTCTGTCACACGTGGGCCGGACCGTAGAGCATTTTCTTCATTGATGATTGATGTGGGAGGGCCCAGCTCCCTGGGAGAGGTGCCACCCCTGGGCAGGTGGTCAAAAGCAGGCTGAGAAAATCATGAGGAGCAAGCCAGTGGGCAGAGTTCCTCCGTGGTCCCTGTTTCAGTTCCTGCCTCGGCTTCTTCCAATGATGGACTGTGGTCGGACATGTAAGCCAAAGACACCTTTTCTTCCCAAGCTGCTTTGGGTCATGGAGTCTTAAGGGAAGCAATGGGAACCTAAGATAAGCCCTGCCTATCTATACACTTGTTGACTTGCAGTCCCTCCCCTTCTTCCCACAGCAGCCCTCATGCAGAACTTTAGTGCTGTGGATCTAAAGTCTGGCATGGGAGTGCGGTAGCCGGAGAGCATCCCCAGGGCTCCAACGCCCCTGTGCCAGGCGGGGGCGTGCTCCACCACAGAACCTGAGTCTTCACACTGCACCGCAGACCCACCAGCACCTCAGCTGAGGAAAAGCCTTCATCACATCACCTGTGTGCACGTCTGCAGAGCATTTTCCTAATGACCGAAGTGGGAGGGCTCAACTCACTGGGGGTCTGAAGTAGTCAGGAGCAGAGTCCTCTCCAGCACCCATGTAGAATCCCTGCTCTGCCTCTGCCGAGTTTCTCTGCTTCCCTCCATCTGGGCCACCTAGTTCTCGGTCTGCGGCACTTCTGATGGAGGGCTGGGTTCAGGCCAACAGCGCACACTATTTCTTCAGGTACACTCCTCCTCACTGGGTCTGTCTTCCATCTCTGGCAGAGGCAGCTCAGGATCTTCTCCTAGACTCTGATTTCCAGGGACTGGAGACTGGAAAGAGAAGAGGGGGAGGAGGGAAAAGAAGGGGAGGGGGAGGAGGAGAGAAAACGGAGGAGGAGGAGCTGCAGGCACCCGGACCTAGGAGGGAGGAAGAGAGGAGAGGTAGGAAGCAGTGCCCGTGGAGTAGAGGAGAACAGATACAGGGCTGCGTTTCTTGCGGCTGCTCCTGAGCCTCCTGAAACCTAACCAGACAGAAGAAGCCTCCAAGTGGCGGCCTCAGAGCGCTGCCCTCCCAGCGGAGGGCACTTGGGGAATGCAGCCGCTCCCGCCGCCTGTGCCAGGCCCTCTGGCTCTGCTGGATACCACAGGTTAGCTGACAGGCGATTTGGGGGCCTGGGTTACAAGTCTCTAGCTGGTAAGGGAACTGCTGACACAGCTCAGGGCTCTGGGCACAGGACTCCCTTGGGGTTGGGGCTGGGGGTTCAGGTCATGTGACAGGGCCACCTAAGCCACCTCATCTTTCTGCTGCCTACCTTTCTGTTTCTGCCCCCTACTCCATCTTTTTATTAACAGACCCGAGTACTTATAGCGTTGCCATCCCGGACCGACACCTTCCCAGTCCTACTGTATTTATTTCAGTCTCTAAACTTTTCTGGGAAATGTTTGTTTTAAAGAACCAGGGAGCGCTTCCTGCCCGAGAGGGGCTCAGGACATTTTACTGTTTTTGGTGCCTGCGAGGGCTTCCAATTGCCTCACTCCCTAGCCACTCCATCTTTAATTGTTTGATTTCCCACAGAAAGCCCGAAGCAGCTGAAGCCAGGTCCTTCTGGGAAACCAGGAAACCTGTTGCAGGCTCTGGCTCTCCTACAGGCCGCTTGGGCTTGGGTGCTCCTCTGGGAAGTAGCCAGGCCCTGGAGGGGCGCCAGGCATTGTTCCAGGAGGGCAGAGGGTGGGAGAGAGTTGGAGCAGAAAAGACTTTCTACCTTGGGTGACCCTCGGCCATGGGATTAAGGGAGGGTGGGGAAGGGGGGCTCTGGATGATGCCTTCAGAGTTGGCCCATTGTTAAGAATCCAGGTGATGACCTCCACCCTTCACTGAGACACGTTTGGGAAGTCTTCAGAAGCCAGGTTGGTAGTGCTATTCGATAATAATTAAGGAATCTGGCTTCTAAGAGACGGTTGTGCCCTCTCCTCTTTAAGGTCGGTTGCTCTGTAGTCATTCACTCATTTCCCAGTAAGCTACTAGCTAGCTAGTGTTGACTGACAGCTGTTCTAACGGCTGCCACCGTTGCTGTGCTAGGGTGACTTGGTGGTTAAGGGCAGCTCCTGGCTTACCCTTTTCTTCCGAAAAGGAACTCCAGACTTTAAAATGGTCTGTGGGAGTCTTTTATTGAGACAGTCTTAAAAGCCACTAAAGGCCTGGGTGGCTCCAGGCTGTGATGATTTTATACTCGTGCTTCTTTGTTTACAGCCCGGAGCAGTGTTAGATATAAAATCAGAACCTGGTGACCGAGCAGTGTCCAGGTCTGTGCTGCTTGGGAACACTTTGCCTCTGCTATAGGATACACCCTCATGGGATCTCCTAGGCTGATCTCAAACTCCCAGGCCCAAATGACCCTTCTACCTCAGCATCCCCAATACCTGAGACTATGGACCCAGGCCATCACACTAGGCCCCAGAGGATTAACCGTGTAGGCATCAAGGTTCTGATGAAGAGCCTTGCTGAATCTCGTCCTCCAGGCTGGGGCTTCTCTTCCTGCCTCAATTCAGGGACATGAATGAGCGAGAGTGTGAGCTCAAGAGCCTGACCTTTGGTCAAGTGGCATTTTTCAGGTCAGAAACCCAACGATGCCAAGTGTCACCAGCCTAGGATGTCATGCTAATGACCGAACACAGAGGAGGACATGGTCCAGGGTGCTGTGGGCTGGTGCTGCCCCAGGTGAAAGATGTTTCTGCAAGTAGGGTCCCCCAAGGTCTGTCATGCTGGGTCATTACTAGTTGTTTGGAATGTAATTGGTATGCAATGCACTGAGGGGAAATAGGGGGGAAGTAAAACCCTTTAGGTGTGAAAGCACCTATGTGGTTCACCATATACCTGTTGGCTCATTAGCACTTGCTTGCTAGGCATGACCAGGTGGTAGTTAGGCCTTACCTACTCACGTGGACCCAGCCCCTTTGCTTGCTCCTGAGGCTGAGTGTGTGCAGGTGCTGGCTAGCTCTTGGTAGGGCTGTGGGCACTGTGGAGAAGTCAGGAGTTGCTTCAAAGCCTTCTCCCATGTTCTGCCAAGGGTGCTATGTGCCCTGTTTCTGCAGTTTCCAAAGAAGGGTGTTCCCTTTGCCTCCCACTGGCTTACCCTCACACCTTCACAGACCTGAGCCATCCGTGGTGGAGTCCATTCAGCCTGACTCTCTTCTTCTAAATTTACCCAGGGGTTGTGGATGTAGGCGAAAGTAGAATCAAAGCCTCTCCCTTCCTGCTCACCCGGCTATGTACGTTAATCTCTCCAGCTCCCTGGTCCTTCAGCACCCAGGCTGCCCACTTTCCATGCACCCACCTCAGGGCTTTCTCTCAAGGCCATCTGGACCCAGTGCTGGACACAATCCCAAACACCTCAGGGCCTCATTTCCTGGGAGGTGTTTTCACACTCCTTTCTGAATTCTTGCGCCCTGGCCCTGCCTTATTTCACTATTGAATTTGGCACTTTATAAAGCCTATATGTACCGTGGCTCACCTTACATATGTTGGTCTTCTCTCCCAAGAACAAAAGCTCACAATTGGGGCAGGATTCATCTTGTGGTCATGGCAGTGTGTCTGGGATTTGGAAGCATCTGTATGTAATGAATGTTGAGTTCAGTGGGGAATGAGTGTGAGAATGAGCAGGAAATAGTATAGGGCTGAGAGGACACATGTGGTGTTTCTGCGGGTGACATTCAAGTAGCCCATACGGGGAGCTGAGGCACATACAAAGGTCCCACTCTGGACATAAACCTGCCTCTCAGAGGCAAAACAGTGGGAAATGGGAGTGGGAAGGGGAAACGGACCCATACCTGAGGCCAGGACTTAAAGAACCTGGTCAACAGGAGTTCCATCCTCTACAACCCCTGGGGACCTGCTCCCAGGAGCCAGCGATTACTGCATTGGGGATGTAGATCTGGTCCCTCTGTAGGGTCGAAGGGTGGTTTAGGATAAGGTTCTGAGAAGACATCTGTCACAACCGGTCTGGAAGAAGGTTGAGGATACTGGAGAGGGATAAGCAGGGCCTCTGGAATGGAGTCTTACTCCTGGGGATGTGCCCTTGCTGGGTCAGCCAGATAAAATGCCTTTCTCCGGTCGATTGGGTTGTTTGGAGTGTGAGCAGTTGCCTGTGGTTCTTTGAGAATTTATGTCTTGAGCTTGTATCAGCCCCTTTCTTAGGTGTCACAACCTTGACCTGTGTAAAGCTTCTTCACTGGTGGGATCAAGGATTTGTGAAATCCTCAAATGAGAATCCCTCAGAGTGTGAAGAGTGCTCATTCAGATGTAGTGGCCATTCGAAAGGGGGATGTACCTGGGTAGGCAAGCCACTTCCTGAGGAAGCGGGCACTGTGCCATGTGCGCACACATAGGGGCACACGCGAGTATGAATACATGCCTGTGTGTACCCACTCAAAATGTTGACTCGTTAGGACTCTGGAGTCAAGAAGGTCACAGACCCTTCCACCATTCCACTTCTGTTTGCAGTGACTTGGTCAAATGTCTGGCTGGATCAGAGCTGAACTTGGCCTTCTCACTTGGTTTTAGCCACAGCCTGTGGTTCAGTTGTGTTCAGTGGAAAAACTGTTTTAGCCCCTCCAGATCGTTAGGGGAAGAGTCGGGCTCCCAGAGGTACAGTGGAGGGCGAGCCCTTTCCTGAGAGCTGTGCTGAACTTGAAGTCCAGCTGCACAGAGCAGGCTGTACAGAGGAACGCTTTATGATGCTTGGGCTTATTGGATGAAGACTGCAGATACTCAGTGGTATTTCATCCGATGTTCTCTGCCTGTGACTTCATTCCAAAGTCTCCTAGTCCAAGGTGGCTGCAGGGCCTGGCCATTGTATCTGTATCTCAGGCAGGACCAAGACCAAGCGGCAGTGCCTTGAAATGCTCCGTGAGCCCAGCAATCTCTGCTGAGCGGTAGCGTGTGCACAGCTCAATCTCACAGCCTACAGCTGTAGATGCAACCTTCTAGTCGGACGGGTGGGTCCACACCCAGAAGCCCCAGAGGCTGACAAGAGGGGGCCACATCTGGGGAACAGCTGCCTCCGACACTCATGGCACCTCCTCCGTACCCATGAAACCATTCTCCCCTTGGACTTGAGATGGAGGAAGACAAGCCTCTCTCCCAGCCTCAGGCAGTGACCCCTGACTATGCTCAGGGCCATGGAGGAGGGAGGAGTGGCCAGGCTGCTCATCTGCCTGGCACAGGGGGGACCAGGCTTTCCCTTTGTTGGTAGAGCACAGGTGTGGAGCTCCCATGATTCCAAATGACTGGGCCTGGACCGTGGTGGGGAATTCGCACCCAGTGCACTAACACCCCTCTTTTCCTCCTCATAGAGGGCTTTGCGAGGAGAAAGAAGATCTCGCTGTGGTTTGTGGGCTCTCTGCTGCTGGTGTCCACTCTCATCCTGACCATCGGCCTTGCTGCCACCACCAGGACAGAGAATGTGACTGTGGGCGGCTACTACCCAGGGATCATCGTGAGTCAAAGGCCTATGGGGGACTGAGTAGGAGATTCAGTGTGTTTTACGTGGAGAGACAAATTTCCTGTTAGTCCATGGTGGGAGGGGACCACAGTCCCAGGAAAAATGACCCCATCTAATACTTAGTATCTGAGAGTATTCAGCAAAGAGGGAGGACTGGGGGCTGCTGGTCAGAGGGCCCTCAGAGAGGCCATTGTCTCTTGCACCATGCTGGCAGGCCAATGTCATCACAGGGCCTTGGAAGTAGAGGGGGCAGGAGGAGAGTGTGATGTGGTGAAGGTAGGGTGGGTTTGGGGCCACATAAGGTTCGATGGTGAAAGTGGGGAAGGTCTGAAGCTGAGAAGGGCCAGAGCCTGGAGAAGTCCGAAGAGATGAAAACACAGTCTCAGATCCCCGAAGGACCAGCTGTCCTGCCCCTGGACATTAACACACGCAGTAGTTCCAACCTAATTCCTGGAAGATGGGCTAGTGGCTTTGAGCGCCCCCTGGGGAGGTCATGGACGGAAGCTGTTGTTCATGATGCCACTGTTGAGAAAAAGAAGTATATAGCTGTGTTGACTCGAGTGACAGGGTCAAAAATGTCAGCAAGGCAGGGTCTCTCAGCCCTCAGGATCTAAACGTACTTTACTGTTCATCTTATCTTTAGATCGTTCTTTATTTACACTCGTGAGTCATGTTATCCACTGGGTATAATTCACAGATAACCCTATGTGAAAGTTTTACTGTAACATTGCGTGAAGCGCATACCAGAGACACTAGCCTTACGTGAGGATCTTCTGCCGTGTTCCCTTGGGCAGAGAGGGAGTTCTGAAATTCAGGAGTTAGAGGGCGTGAAGGTGCAGCATCTCAAATTCTCTGAAAAGCGTGAAGATTAGCCTCGAGTGGTTGCTGGTTGCTTCCCCCGGGCTCTATTTGTTTGAGATTCTCACCTCAGGAAGTCCTGGTTTTCATTCTTTGTTGCTGTGGCAAAACACCCTGATGGAATACAGCGGAGGGGAGAAAGGGTTACGTTAGCTCACCACTTCAGCTTATAGTCCGTTTGTGGGGAGGTCACAGTAATGAGAGCATGAGGCAGCTGAGTGCATCACATTCACAGTCAAGAGCAGAGAGAAAAAGGTGCATGCTGACTGCTTGTTGGTTATGTCCAGCTTGATTCCTCCATCCTCATGTAGTTCAGGACCTCCTTCCTAGGGAATGGTGCCGCCCACAATGGGCTGAGTCTTCCCACATCAAATAGGCCAGTCTCCTTACAGACAACATCCACAGGCCAACCCCATGTAGGCACCCTTTCATTGAGACTCTTTCCCTGGTTGGCTTTAGGCTGTGACAAGATGATAAAGCTAACCACCAGAAGATTACATCCCAACGTAACAGTATTTCTGAGGGTAATAAGCAAGGAGATGTTTTCCTGAGGGATGAACTAACATTATATTAACCAGAGTTAGCTTTGTCTCAGACTTTGCATCTTCATGGGGACAATAGTGAAATTAGAGAAATTGGAGTAAAAGTTAGCTCAGAGAGACACTGCATTCAACAGAGCTGAGGGTTGCTGCCCATCTAGGAGGAGAGAGGCCTGGGAATGAGAAATCATTTTTGCCAAAAAAAATCACATCCAAAAATATTAAATTTAGTGTAAGTCTGACATTTGTGGAGTGTGGGCAAGGAGGGAGGCCCTCAGAAGCTTAGTACTTGGAGAGGCACCGTTCCTCAGAGACAAGACAGGCAGGGCCTCCTAAGCCAGCGTTGACCCCCCTCAGATTAGCACAGGCCCAGAGCAGTGTGTACAGACACCACTGGATCTCAGGGCCAATGCCCCAGCTTTAAGATGAGGACAGATGCGAGCATACAACCCTAACCCCTGACTGTGCCTCTGTCCAGGAAAGCTCCTGGACCCCAAACCTCCATGCTGCCGTTCTCCACGCCCAGCTTACTGGCTGTCCTTGCTTCAGTTTGAAGACTCTAGTGTGGGCAGGGTCTTGGTCTGAACATTTCTTCTGCTGAAACCCCAAAGGTTCCAGCTCCCAAAATTCTCTCCGTCTTTCTTGGGCTGGCCAGAGAGGGCATGTCTGAAGCTCAGTGTGAGGTCCCTATAAAGGTGTACCAAGACTGAGTCCTGTGACCAAAAGTTGAACTGATGTCATGGAAGCATCAGCTTCTGTTTCTGTTCCAGCAGTAAACAGGCTTGGGTGGGTGTGCTGTCCCATGAGCAGGCTTGGGTGGGTGTGCTGTCCCATGAGCAGGCTTGGGTGGGTGTGCTGTCCCATGAGCAGGCTTGGGTGGCTGTGCTGTCCCATGAGCAGGCTTGGGTGGCTGTGCTGTCCCTTTCTAGGGAAAAGCAACTCCATGCCATGTGGTGCTTCCCTAAGGTGGGGGTGGCCACACCCTTCTCCCAACGAAGGATTTAATTTTATTTTTAGTTGTTTTTTAAAGACAGTGTCTCGTTTGGTAGCCAAAGTTGGTCATTCTCCTGCCTCAGCTTCCTAAGTGCTAGGATAACAGGTATGAGCTGCCATACCCAACTGGACAAAATATTTTAAGGGTGAATTATTAAATATTTAAAAATTATTTTTACTTTGTATGTGTGGAGGTCATATATGGAGGTCAGAGGAATTGGTTCTTTTTCTTCTATTATGTGGGTCCTGGGGATTGAACTCAGGTCATCAGGCTTGCTAGCAAGTGTCTTTACATGCTAGGCCATCTTGCCAGCCCAAGGGCGAGACTTTAACTGTGATAGGTCAATATGACACTAACCAGACGTCTCTCTCTTGTTCTTCCTTTCCTTTCAGCTGGGCTTTGGGTCCTTCTTGGGAATTGTTGGCATTCACCTGGTGGAGAATAGAAGACAAATGGTAAGAACAATCTCTTTCAACATGGGGTTGTGAGAGTGTTGGTCCTTCGGTATAGGATGCTACAGTCACAGCGAGGGTTTCCTCTCCACATTTGTCTGCAACCCCTGGACCCTATATACTAAACAACCCAAGACACAGGGTCTAATTGGTGCCATTCATAACTTGGTCTCAATGAGCATATCCCACTGAGAAAGAGAGAGGTAGAGATGAAAACAGAGCAGGGGAATCTGGGGTCAGATCTTAGAAACATAGTTACTGTTCTATCACTGTGAAGAGACACCATAACAAAGGCAACTTACAAAAAAAAACCCCACATTTAAAACATTTTATTTATTGCCAAAGTCAAGCTTCAGCAGGTGAGAGAAAGTGGAGGAGATGGTGGTCGGTGCTGTTCAACACAGATGTAACTGAGGGAGCAAAGCTTAATTCTTCATTTTATCTTTCTCTTTCTTCTCCTGTCTCTATTTTTCTCTTGTCCTTTTTATGCCACTTGAGACAAAAACTTCTATGCAAGAAGAAATTACCTCACTACCACAAATTACATATTTTCCAGAAACAAATTAAAAATCTTTACACAGGAAGAAACCATTATTATGATCACAAGTTGCATGTTTTCCTTAGGAGCCCACAAGTAGTCAAATGTTTTCCTTTGTGTTATTTCTCCCACCATAGCATCTTCACCCCAAGCAATGATTCTTTTATTATTGATTAACTAAGTTTTAAGCAAATCAAGTATGTCTCAGCCAGTTCCAATTGTACTGCAGGCAGCTGTTGGCAATTTCAGTGCAGCAGATTCCTGTCTTCTTTTTTTCTCCTCTCCTCTCCTCTCTCCCTCCCCCCCTCCTTTTCTTTCTACTCTACAAAACCTTACTCAAGTGGTCCAGCTAACCATCTTTTTCTTTACACACATTAGAGTCATTCAATTTCCTTTCACAACTTTGTTCAAGGTACATGCTGCAAGTTGTGGTTAATTCTGTAAGCTACATGATCAAGGGACTTGGACCTAATCTTGGGTGTAGAGACATAATTTCTTTTTTTAGTCATCAACCTGTTCTTCCACAGGTAGAATTCATGAATATACAATGCAGGAAGCTTCCTTGTTCTTGCTTTCTATCCTTGGCAAGTCTCACATCTAGGAAAAGGGGAAGGTGACTTCTAGTCTTATTTTTCTTTCTTATATCTCTTATTAGAGCAATCAGCAGAATAACCGAAACTATTTCACTAATCATCTTTACTGACTGTCCTAACCACCTGTATCTTTAAATCATTGATTCAACTAAGCATCATTGCTCTGTAAAAATCATTATGATCTGTGAGTATATTGTCCAATGAGGAGGGGGATTTTCCATGAATCAATCACCCTATACTAGATACAGTGGGATTCTTTCACATACTAACCAGACCATGCCAAATACAGTAGACACAGGATAGCAGTGGACAGGAGAAGGCACAGCAGAAGCAAGGGGAACTCTGGAGACAATCCCCTGGGGCCCTGTCTCTGCAGGGTGCACCCATAGCAACCATGCTATGCTATCCGATGAGTGGTACTCCAGAAGATCCATTGCTGACTGCAGCTCCTCTGACACGGCCACTGCCAGTTGGGGGCTTGCTTACAGTTTCAGAGGCTGAGCCCATGATCAACATGGAGGTGTGCATGGCTTTAGGCACAGGAAGACATGGTGATAATAATAAGCAGTCATATTGTTGAGGTACCATGGGTGAAGCTCCCCATCATTTCTAGGAGACACACTCTCATGGTAGATTTCCTGGCCCTCTGACTCTTACAGTCCTTCTGCTCCTTCCTTCATGATGTTCTCCAAGCCTTAGGTATAGGAGTTGTGCTGTCAAATGTATCAATTAGGGCCGGTAACTTCATGACCTCTTGTACTCTGCATTTTGACCATTTGTCCACCTGTTGCAAAGACAAGTTTCTTTGAGGGCTGAGAGCTATCCGGCTTGGCTCTTATGCAAGATATGTAGGACCGACCTGGGCTTGAGAGGTCGGATGTGGGTCATGAGTGATTGGAATCTGTTCTTTCTCCATCAAATGGATTTGGTGCTTCTGTCAGCCATCCGACCATAAACATGTGGCTGGCTGGTGTCTGGGTTCTCAGTTCTGCCCCGCTGGTCTATGGGCCACACCACTGTCTTGTCTTCTTCAGCTTTTTCGTAAGCTCTGTAGTCAGGATATTTGAGTCTTCCAGCTTTGTTCTCCATTCCCAGGTTGTTCAGTTTAAATAAGATCCCTTGTGGTTATCATGGGCGAGCCTCCACGGCAAGGTCTCTGGTTGGGACCATGCTAAATGTGAGGTGCTGAGGCAGAAGGCAGAGGGCTCAGTTCCAGGAACATAACTCTTCCCCATTTGTCTAGCATTTTTTAAAAAACTTCTTTCACAGATGTTTTTAGCTTTCTGAGTATGAGTTTTGTTCTTTTGTTGTTAACTTTATTTCTGTGGGAACCCCTTCAGCCGACAGCCTTTAGATACCAGCCCACTTTGGGTGTGGTCTCATGTACTATAAATGTAGTCCTCTTACACGCAGCTCTCTTTGCTGCTGGATTCGGTTCCAGTTCCTAGCACATGCAGAGGACTGTGGATCGCTACCCTTACTGTGAGTTTATCCCCAAATAAATAAACCTTTGTTATACTCCATTCCAGGCTATTGTGGAACTCTTTGGTATGCCAGCACTTCATTGCTAATTTTATTCATTATGAGCTACTGTAAGGGCACTGTTTTGGAGGACGCAGCACTGGCTTTTGCTAAGTTCATTTCAAGCCTGCAAGCCATGGAACTCGTTTGTTATTTCTGATAGCTTTTCACTGGATTCCTTGGGATCGTGCCTGCAAGATTGTGTCACCTTGCCCACAGGAGCTTTACCTTTCCTGGTTGAATCCAGAAGCCCTGACCATGGCTACTCTGGGCCTGGCAGTTTGAATATAAAGAACTCAAAGATGATGCTGTGACAAGGGCAGCAGGTCCAGCAGTGGACAAGTGGGATTGGTCCCCGTGTCCTTAGAGTCTCCTGATAAATTGTGTGTGGTTCCTGCATACTCTTGCTTCTGTATGACAAGCACACAGTTCAGTATAACCAGATCTGTGATTGGGTACCTTATCTGTGCACAGCTGGCAGTTTCACCCCTACTGACTAGCCTTCATGGTGCTAGAAGGTATTCTGCATGATACTCGAGGAGAAAAGTAATGATTGATACCACTCAGCTATAAACCCTGTGACCTACAACAGTGATCTGTCCGGTAAGATATACTGGTACAATCGTGGCACACATGTTATGGGAATAGCAAATCATTTTTTTAAAAATTGAATTTAAGGCCCACTCGATGAGAGGGAATCCATACTTGACACAGGTTAACTGGCCAAGAACCAGAGACTTAATAGGCTGTGGGCCTGTAGGAAGCCTACTAAGGAAATTCAAAAATAGTATTGGGCACCTTAAACCCGAGCACCATAAGTCTGTAGTACCAGCGAATTGAGCTCCTCTGGACTTCAGTGCTGTCTTGGGCAGGGCTGGTACTGCGGGAGTATCTAGCACACAGCTGGCTGCATTGAGCATTCAGAAATGGGGGCCACTATGTTGTGTCTCCAGGGGGCACTTAGGTTGTCCCAGGGGATGGCAGGTAGGGCAGCTTCAGCCAAGTAGAGGTTAGCTATCTTTCAGCTGTGCAGAATGCTTTTCTTTTGATTTCTCTTTATTTTAAAATTGTGCCATAGAAAGTTGAAAGCATATGTAAAAGTAGACAGAATAGCATGATGTCCTCATGTATACCCATCAGCTATCAGCAAGTTCAGAGCTAATCTGTTTCCTTCTGTACTTCCCTTCCCATGGGAGGTTGAGGCAAATCCCAGACACTGATTCCATTTGTGCTTGCTCCAATCTGTCCACTCTAGGGGTAAAATCTAATTAGAAATGATTTCACCATTATCTCTGCTTATGATTACAGCAATCTCCAGTGGAAACCAAAGAAAGACTCAGAGGGAGGGCTCTTCTACAACGAGGAGGACAAGTCGCATTCCCTGGGGAGGGATTCTGCCACCTGCCAAGCTTTCTCTAGGCATTACCTTTTCTCTTCCAACTTCCCTTCACTCAGTAGCTCTCAGCATCCACCTGACTCAGAGATGGTGCTTCTGTGTCTGGGAGGAACAGTACCAGCAGTTCAAAACAAGAAATTCTTGTAGCAATTTGTCACAAGAAGCACACAGAGCAACTGGGTCTCTTTCCTGTCAATAGACCCTCCACTCACCCTCTTGAGGCAGGTGTGGCCTGTGTGTTCCTTCTGAACCCGTAAACCACCACAGGGGAGCTGTGGGTTACAGGCCCCCCATTCTTTCTTACGGGGGCTGGGGAAAGACCTGCACTTTGCCAAGACAGTCTGCAACCCCTCAGTCTCTCTCTTTCTCTCTTTCTCTCTTACTGTCTTCCTGCCTCTTTCTCTTTCTCTGTGTTTCTCTCTCAATTTCTCTTTTTGTCTGTCTCTGTTTCTCTCTTCCTCTCACACCCTTTCTCTCTGTATGTTTCTATTTCTCTCCCTCTTTCTTTCTGTATGTTTCTGTTTATCCCTCCCCCTTTCAGTCTCTCTCGCACTGGCACACTGAAGTGTTTCTTTACTTTCCATTTTGTCACACATGTCCATGGGCTGCGGGGGGCGGGGGAGCCACTTTGACTTGGACTCAGCTCAGTCATTCACCAACTGTGTGGGCTACTCTGTCTCAGATGGCTGGGGGATTTCCAGGCATCATCATGACTAAAGCAGAAATACTGGCTTCCTGTACATGGAACACAGGGGTGCCCAGCTGTGGCTCTATTTTTGGAATGGCTGGGTTCTCCAGACCTTGATCCAGAAAGCAGGCAGCATTTGTGTAGCCATTTTTTTCAGCACCCGGAACAGCTCCCAGCACCGCCCTGGTGCTGCGGGATGACAAGTGTCTGTGCTGGGCACTGATGGGGTTGAAGACCCAACACCTGCTACCTGTCTGATGGTCTTGTTCATCAGAGGGTACTGCTTTCTCCCCAGATGTGCAGGTAACCCACCCGCCCTCAGCCTCTGTGGTGTGCTGCCTGCTTGCCCCTTTTGTCCAGTACTTGAGTGTGGCCTCTAGCTGCTGCCACCTCCTGCTAGGCCCTCAGGTTCTGGGATGACTGGCAAGCTGGAAAGTGAAGACAACAGAGTGCTGGTTAGGGTAATTCCAGCCTGATTGGCTGGCAGGAAAGCAGCCAGCATTGGCCAAGGGTGGCATGGTAGCCCCAGAGGCTTCAGGATGAGATGTTCACACCAGGAAAGGCTCCAAGTTGTCCCTGTGAGGTGTGTTTTGTGTCCCCAGCTGGCAGGATTGGTTGTGAAACCATATGGCTGATGGACTGTGACTGGGTGGGTGGCAATGTGGAGGATGGAGAGGGGTCTTCATCAGTGTGACGTTCACATGGATTGAGGATGTGGAAGTGACAGACTGGCTGTGTGAAGCTGTGCTGGGGTCATGTCCCAGGCATGCATGTGGCACATCTTGGCAGTTCCCTGTGAGAGGAGTCTAGTGTCCCCTAGGCAACTGTCATGGATCCTCACCATGTGGTGTGCTGAGATCTGTTTTTAGGCTCTTGGCCTCCTGCTGACTGCTTGTTAATTGACCTGCTGTGGAGGCCGAGAGGGTGTGAGCAGCCCCAGCTGGGTGCAGGATACAGGTTGCACACATAGGAGGATTTGGCTGGCAAGCTTGGAGGATGCCTCTGACCTTGCCTTCCTTACAGCAGAGTTCAGTCCTTTGGGTTCATGTCAAACAAAAAACTGAGATGAGTGAGGAGGGAGTGGCAGAGGACATGGTGAGGATCCATGACAGTTGCCTAGAGGACAGTGTCTGTGTCACCAGAGTTCAACTATATTATCAGTGCATGGCCAGCTCCATGCCTGAGCATTCTGACGCTACCCTGGGACTAAAGAGAGCCACTTGTGCTTGCTATACTTGCTATTTCCTTCCTTTCTTCTTTATTTTTCTTTTCTTTTCTTTCTTTTTGGACAAGGTCTTACCGTTTAACTTAGTCTAGACTCAAACTCACACTATAGACCAGGCTGGCCTTGAACTCACAGAGCTCCACCACCATCTTCCTCCCAAGGGCTGGGATCACAGGTGTGTGCCACCACAAATGGCCTTTGCTTGTTGTTTCTTGGTGGCTGCCTCTCTCTTCTCTGTGGCTGGTAATCCCAACGGCTTTGTGCATCTCCCAGGTCTGAGCACTAAACCCATGCATGGAACAGATTTCTCTTGATGGGGGAGGAACTGCAGATAGGGAGAGTGCTCACATGCATGTTTTAGATGGTATAAACACTGGGGAACTCTCAGGAAGGAAATGTAGGCTTATTTATATTTTTCTTTTTGAGATAGGATCTCACTGGGTAGCTGGGGCTGCCTTGAACTCATAATCCTCTCCCTCCTCCTCCTGGGCACTGGGATTATGAGTGTGCTGCCACACTCTGATCCAGGAGTCCCTTGAGTTTGTTTTCCTGCTGGTTTGGTTAATCTGGAGCTGTGTCACAAGAAAAACGGAAATAAATGTGTTCAACCACTATAAGAGGGGATTCAGCCTCATAGTCAGAGAAATGTAAATTGAAATCTTAGGAATGTAAATTGAGGCAAGCATCTTTTTTTGGCACCAATTTCATGTCATTCTGGATGCACAGAAGTGGACATTCTGTTGTTGATGGCTACGTGTGTTTATAGGACAGTGTAGCATTTCCTTGTGAAAATCTTAAAGTGCAAGGAACCTAAGTATGCTACATGTCAAAGTACCAGGTTAATATATGTTCAAGGAATTTATCCTATAGAAACACCCATTTGTGAACGCATACATTTTTATAGTGAATAGCATTTGGAATCTCTACAGCAGACAGTTTAAATATCACGGGCAGGCACTTAATAGCCTGTGGCCAGATGCACCTAAGGGGCCCTGCAGGCCAGTACTGGTACAGATGAATCTAGTTATGTTAAAGGCCCAGGGCAAGTATTCATATATACTCACGAAAATGAGACACATTGCTGTTGGGTGTGCAGAGGTGAGGCACAGAGTATACTTCATGCAGTGGTTGCTCCTTGTGTCTTGTGGCACAGAACCCACAGAATGTCCCACATGGGTGAGTATGTGGCTGAGACCGGTCTGGCCAGGAGGCACAAACATCCACCAGGCCTCTGACTGTGTCCAAGGCTGTCTTTAGGTTGAGACCTGCACTCCTCTATCTTCTTCTCCTAGTTGGTGGCGGCCATTGTCTTCATCAGTTTTGGTGTCGTGGCGGCCTTCTGCTGTGCCATAGTCGATGGCGTGTTTGCAGCACGGCACATCGTGAGTACCACCTTTGACTGGCGCACAGTCTGTCTCTGGGGCTCAATGTCCACGGGAGAAACAAAACTTCAGTCACAGGTCCCAACTCTGACATCTTCTCACCGGCTTCAACCGAGCTGCCGCAGCTGACCTTCCTTTCCTTGCCGAGTCTGACTCAGGCAGCTCGAAGCCTCAGCCTCCCACAGTTCACACACATAAGCGACACAGTAAGCGCAAACACTTAACATACACAGAAGGCACAAATAATAGCCACACACAGCAAATACAAATACCCACCACACACAGCAGGCACAAACACACATGCCACACGCAGCAGACATAGATGCTACCACACACAGAAGGCAAAACACCCTCCATATACAGAAGACGCAAACACACCATATCCAGCAGACATAAACACACAACCACATTCAGTCAGTACAAACACAACCACACCAACAGGCACAAACGCATACACCACACATATCAGACACAAACATGCAACAGATAAACATACACATCACACTGCAGATAAAAACATCCCTCATTATTTCAGTCCCATCCCCCACCTAGTCCCCCTAGTCACTAGGAAACCCTTGTCCCTGCCCCTCAGTTCTGGAGCTCTGTGTCCAGCTGACTGTTCTCAGCACTTTCATCACTTAAAGCAAAATGTACCGTGAAGTCTCAGACTTCACTCTTGCAATGTGTTTATAGCTCCATGGTCTCTCTTTGGAGACAGTTGCTTAATGTGGGGCTACATATATAAAAAATCTTTTTCTCTATAAAACAGGCTCTAAGAGAATGTAGAGTCCTGCTAGTGGTCCCTCTGTGAACAGAGGAAGGAAGTGCTGTTTGCATCTGTTTGATCTGTAGCTGATCTGAACTTGGCCCCACAGTGAACAAACTGGCTTATTCAACTGGTTAGCAGCTATAGGGCCAGGCAGGTTCCCAGGTGCCATAGGCAAATGATGGGCCGCCAGGTTTCCTGCCTAATGCAGGCGATCAAATTAAAAAGCAGGTACAGATAGTATGTCATGTGGCACACGGTGCCGTGATGTGTGCTGTAACATGAACAATACGGCACAATAGAAAAGGCACAGTAGAACGTGATGTGTACAGCGTGATAATGGCGCGGAATATGGCATGAGAGAATAAATGTGCCGTGATGTAGGAGGATGTGACAGAGCACGTCGTCGTGTGATATAGCATGCTGTGCTATGGAGTAGCACATTATGTACAACATGGTAGGATGTGATCTGAATGATATGGACTATGGCACGATGTGGTGTGGTACAATGTGCCGTGACACAGAGGATAAGTAGCATGATATGGTGTGACGTGCTCATATAATGTGCATGGTGTGATATGAAGTGTGAGTGACTGATGATGATGGTGGTGGTGGTGATGATGGTGATGGTGACGATGGTGATGGTGACGATGGTGATGATGGTGACGACGACTTGATATGTACCAACCAGGTAGGAATTCCTGTGTATGTATTTGCATGTATGCCCCTGTGTATGCAGTACAGATGTGTAGCTCCCCAGTCCCTGTAGTTTGGTGTTCAGGCATCTGGCCATTTGCCTTCCCTGGACAGGCATATAGACGACAGTGTTCTCAAAAGAATGTGCCAACCTCGCCTGGAGATTCTGTCCCTGTGTAGGGTAAGGTTCTCATAGCCCCGTGACCTCTCAGCCCTTCAGCACTTGTCTGGGAGAAGTCACCCCCCAGAGACTTCTATCTCCAGGTAAGTCAAGTCGCCTGCCTGCAGCCACAGGTGTGAGAGGACTGACTCACCGTCCCTGGTTCACTGATGAGAAGAGTGTAGGAGGCAGTCTGTCTGCATATCTGTGTGCTCACCCGTGTCCCTGCCTGCGTGTTCCCTGCTAAGCTTGCCATCTATTTATGTCCCTCTATATGTACCCATCCCCATGTTTCTGCCTATGCGAGCTGATGGACAGGCCCTCTAAAGAGTGGCAGTGTAGCTGAGAGTCCAGCAGAGGGCACACATGAGCAGCGCCACCTGGGCCTGACACCGGGGCCCAGATCCCTGGTGTCCTGTGGTCAGTTACAGTTCTGTGGGGTGGGTGGCCAGGCTGTTGGTGGCTCACTGGGGTCCGCTTCTGAGGCCACTGGCACCATGCAGATACACACTAAGCAGCCACCACACGGCAAGACAGTGTGAAGACTCCATCCTTCTTTACACCATCATCTCTCGCTGGGAAGTCCACTGGGGAAGGATCTGAGTCTTGCGTATTGTGATGAAGGCCATGTAAATCTGACAACCTTGAAGCCAGCTCTCCAACTGCGGCCACCTGTCTCTACTGACTCCCTGTACCTCTAATCGCTATCCCGCCTGCTCCCCTCGTGTACCACCTGGTGCGAATAGGCCTGCTTCCCATCTGAATCCATCCACGCCCAGCCTGGCATACAGGTGCTATGCTCCACCATCGCTGCTGCCTATGACTCCTGAGTTACTCTTTGTCTGCTGCTGGAATGACTCGTGGTTTCTAGACGCCTCTTAGGTCAGGAGTAGTGGTTTGAGAAACCTTACTGACACACAGTAATGAACCCAGAGAAGCATTTCTGGATTATATGGCTTCTACGGCGTTTTACAGGTCCAGGCACCAGCTGCCTTCTGCCTTAGCAGCTGTAGAAGCTGCCCTGCTTGTTGCTCCGCCCCAATTCACTCACCAACAGCTCTCCCTTACCTTAGCTTCCTCGGGGTTCAACGCTGTGTTGGGTCCATGAATGTCAGGGACACAGGAGTGGGGACATGGTGAGCTAGGAAAGGATGTGCTTATGTCAAGTGGTGGGGCGTGGCAAAGGAGAGATGGATGCTTGAAGTGACTGGGTGAATAGATGGGTAGTCTGGATGGATGAGTGGGTCAGCCCCAAATCTTTCTTCTTCCCTTCCTAGTAGAAGGAACTCATTTTGCTTTTAGGAAGAGAGAAGCCTAGTGCTCCTGGCGAGGTATAGAATACCTCTTGGCCCATTCAGTCCCATTCCCATTGTCCCTGTGCTGATGTGTGTGCCCAGCGGATAGATGAAGGGTGTCTGTAATTCTCTCCTCAGCAACCTTCTGGATGCCACGCACAATTACTATGGCATGCAATAATTTGTGTGGCCTTGGTTCTGCTCCAGTCTGTGGATGGTAAGCCTGAGATGGCCACTCCTGGTTGGCGATGACCAGTCCATCCCATCTACATTTATTTCTCTAGGAACCAAGGCCTCTCAGCACAGGACGGTGCCAGTTTTACTCCAGTGGGACTGGGTACCTGTATGATGTCTATCAAACAGAGGTGAGCCCCTTTGGCGAGTGTGCCTTCCATATCCCCCCAAGTCTTCTGTGTCTGGTTAAAATGGCTGTCTTAGTTCTCACAGAACTTCCCACTGCGTGGGTATCAAGGCGTTGACAGCTAGGAGCTGAATGTGACAGTTCAATGCACAGTGCCGTTCTCTTTGGAACCGCAGCTGCACGCTTTCCTCTTGGACACGACATTAGGGTTCATCCGTCCAGGGCTGTGTGGTCAATTAGCATTTCAATTAGCATGTTCACTGAATTAATCACTGCAACAACACATGTGCAGTGTTCAAGGGCTGGGGACAGCTGTAGCGTGACCTCACTCTTTAGCTAAGTGAGACGCCAGGAAGAACAAGTGCACAGAGCAGCTGACCTATGAGACCAGCCCAGGTGGGCACTGGCATGTGGCTCAATTGGGCTGTCTGTGCCAGTGCTGTGGGGGATTTGTGTGCTTAGCTAAATAAGGCTGCTCACACTGAGTGCCAGTTGCAAGGAGGGGGGCAGGAATCAGCAAGTGGGTACCAGATTCTCATCTTGGTCTGTTCTTGGGGTCTTCAGAAGACTGAAAGGGCATGTGCTGGACATTCCAGAGAAGAGATGCCAATGTTAGGTGCTTGGGGGATGTGGGCAGGGACTCTGACAGCCCTGCCTCGCCCAGTCCTGCTCTGATCTGCCTAGTGCTGTCCTGTCCAGTCCCATCTTGCCCTGCTCTGCTCAGTCCTGTCCTGTGTCCTGCCCTGCCCTGCCCTGCTCTGCCATGAATCAGAAGGGTCCTGGCAGTGAAGCCCTGCTTCTTGACAGGGCAAGGTCTTGGACCTAGGCTGCCTGCTGTCTATGCAGAATAAAGTATGAACCTGCCCGTCTCTGCCCCAGGTCACCTGCTACTCCCTGAGTGGAAGGTGCCAGCTGAGAGTGAGGAGCAACACCTGCTACTGCTGTGACCTCTATGCTTGCGGGAGGTAAGGCACATCAGGAGCCTGTGCACACACGTAAACATATTCAGCATGTAAACACACACACACAAGCACAGGCAAGACTTGCACAGGGTCTCGTTCATGAGCGAGGCCCCCATTTCTCCCTTCCTATATCTACTTGCATTTTTCTATGTCTTTCTCTGGATCTAGTTTTGGCAGTGAAAAAGTGGACTCTGAGTGATTGGGTCACCACCCAAGATCACACACAGAATGTGGAGGTACTGAAACCTGGCCTGGCCCCTGTTTGTCACACACTCTGCTCCCTCTCAGGGATGGGACCCACCTGCAGCTTTCTGTTAGGATACACACAGAAAATGAGAACACAAAATGCTTGCTTATTATTCTGGCATGGGAGGTAGCTCAGCCACCATCCTAGCTGGCTATTAAGGATCCAGGGCTGTAAGTTGGAACATCTGTGTCCACTTTCCACCGCACTGTGAGGCCCGATAGAGACTCCTTGGCCAGCCCCACCAAAGGTAGATGGATCCTCAGAGAAGTAGAAGTAGAAAGGTCTCTAGCTTGTTTGAGATGTTTTCACCTGGGTGGGAGGAGATAAGAAGCCAGCAGTAGAAGAGCTAGAGACCCCAGGCACCAGGAGTCCCAGGGTTTCTTGTTAGCCTGCTTCTCAGGGTCTATCTATGGGGCTCGATGGCTTCCGCCACCCCTCACATGCATTTCCTTCCCCCTGGAAACATTCCCCACGCCTTTGGAGGAACTTCTGTGCTTTACACCAGGCCTGATTACCATCTGCTGCTCTTCAGTGGTGGCCAGGAGCCCTCTAGTGTGATCACTGTAGGGTGCCCATGTCTGAATGATACCTTGGTGATTGGAAAGAAGAGTCGCTATTTAAATGGTCCCCTTTAACTGGCTTTCTAGATCAGTGAGGATGAGAGCTAAGTGATAGAGGTAGGTGTCACGGTTAGAGTAGGTTGGAAGTAGAATTCGGGCTGGTATTGGATTTGGGTTTGGCATTAGAGTTAGATTTAGGCTAGGGCTAAGGCTAACATTAGGGTTAAGGTTAGGGTTTATGCTATGGTTAACGCTAGGGATAGAGCTGGTTAAGTTTTTTGGGTTGGAGTTAGGCTGAGTGTTGGATTTGCATTTGATATTTAGATTAGAGATTGGGTTAGGGCTATCACTGGTTTAAGTTAGTGTTGGCACTGGAGTGTGTATCTAAGGCTAAGGCCGGGTGTGGTTAGTTAGGATTATTCTAGAGTTACCATTGTGTTGCCATTGTGGTTAGGTTTAACATTGTCATTGTCCTTTAGTTGTGCATTGGAGTCAGAGTTTGGATGAGAGTTGGTTCTAGAGTTTAGGTTAGGGTTGTTAGCTTGGGTTTGGAGTTAGTTATGACAATGTTGGGGCTTATTTAGGGTTAGAGCTAGCTCTAGGTGAGGGTTTGGATTTCACTAATGTTAAGGCTTGAGTTAGGACAGTTTTTGCGTTAGGGTTAAGGTTGACACTGGTGTTAGAGTTAATGGTAGGGTTGGTTCAATGGCTTAGGTTAGGGTCTGTATTGGGGTGATGATTAGAATTGGAATTTATTTAGGGTTTTTGCTAGATAATAGAGTTATGGTTAGGGATTGGGCCAGTGTTAGGTTTAGGATTAATGTTAGGGTTGGGCTGTAGTTAGGTAAAGTGTTTGCATTTGGCTTGAAATACAGATAGGCTTAGGATTGGTGTTCTGTTTTGAAGTTTAGGTTCAAATTTAGGGTTAAGTTTGTGGTTGGGTTATGACTTATAGTTAAGGTTTTGGATAGTGTTATGGTTACAGCCAGGATTAGTGTTAGGGTTAGGATTAGGGTTAGCACCAGGCCTTGGGCCAGGGCTAGTTTAAATAGAGAATTAGTGTTGATAGTTGAGTTAGGATTACATTTTTGGTTAAAGTTAAGTTCCACCTGGGCATGGTGGTGGAAGCCTTTAAATCGGTGCACTTGAGAGGAAGAGGCAACTGGATCTCTCTGAGTTCAAGGTCATTTTGGTCCACAGAGCTGGTTCCACAACAGCCAGGGTTACACACTGCCTTGAAAAACAAAACAGTGCTCAGTGTAGTGCTAAGACTAGATTACAACTATGGTTGGGCTCAGGTCGTGATTTAGGGTCAGAGCTATGATTAGCTTTGGATCTAGGTTAATCCTAGAGTTAGATGGCATTGATGTTTGGCCTTAGGGTTAGGGTTATGGCTATGCTTAGGTTAAGTTTAGGGCTAGGATATGGGTTAGGGTTGGTTACAGGATTGTGGTTATATTTGTAATTAAGACTATGGTCATACTTGGTTTGGGACCATAGAGATATATGCAAAGTTGGGGTTGATATTGGAGTTGAGGTTCAGGATTTGTGTTTGGAGCTAGGGTTAAGGTTAGGAGTAGACATTAGGGTCTAGAAGTTTTGTCCTGGTTTTGGGGTTAGAGCTAGGGTTGAAGTTTGGTTAAGGGATAGGGCCAGGACTTCTCCTAGGCTTAAATCTGGGGTTTACATTGGCTTGTAGATGTGGTTATGGCCACAGTTAGAGTTTAGGATTAGGATTGGTTTTGAAATTAGCTTTGGAATTGTGTTGGTTTCTGAATTCTGGTTTAAGATGGGTGTTAGGTTTGTCGCTGGATTTAAGCTTAGTTGTAGGATTAGTGATTATTGTTAGGACAAAGCTAGTAAAGGTTTAGCTTGGGTGGTGTTGGGGTACTGGGTATATGAGGGCTAGGATTTGTCTTAGAGTTGGGGTTCAAGGTTATGTTATATGTAGGCTTGCTGTGAGGTTAGGGTTAGGGATGATGTTCTGTTTGGGGTTTAGGGTTAGGGCTGTAGTGGAATTTGAGGGTTAGTGTTAGAGTGATGTTTAAGAGTTAGGGTGGTTGTTGGAGCTTTGATTTACTGGAGTTATGGTTGATGTTATATTAAGATACAATACATGTTAAGGCTCAGCTTAGGTTTACAGCGGGGTCTGGGCTTAGCCTTGAGGCTGACACCCAGAACTATGTCTTGGTTTAAGTTGTTATTGGTGCTATAGTTAGGATTAGTGTTGGAATGGGTTCAGTGTTGGAATTAGAATTGGATTTAGGTTCAGGGTTATTGACAGGATAGTATTGGAGGGTTAGCACGTAGTTGGACATTCAGATTATGACTAGTGTTAAGTGTAAGGCTATGGTTAGGACTGGTGTTTGGTTATGTTTGGTGTTGAGTTTAATAGTTTTAGGTCTATGGTTAAGGTAAGATTCAAAGTTATATCTAGAGTTGGGGGTTGTATATGTTTGTAATCACAGTTAAGACTGCAGTCTTGTGGTTGTACTTGGTCTGAGGGTATAGGAACATGTACAGGTTGGAGTGACATTGGGGCGGGGGCGGGGTTCATGTCAACGCTAGGGTCGAGGGCTAATTCTGGAACTAGGGTTGATGCTTAGGTTTAGGGTTTGGCTTGACAGTAAAATTTAGATATGGATAGGGCTATGGTTTGGTTTCGGTTTGGTGTTGGTTTTAGGATTATGATAGGTGAAATTTTATATACGGTTAGGGCTGTGACCGTGGTTAGAATTAGGAATTTGTCAGTGTTATAGTTAGCATTAGAGATAAGAACACGACCAGGGTTAGGGTTAAGTTTTGGCTTGGATTTGGGACCTGTTAAGTTTAGAGTTAGGGTTATGGCTGATATATTTAGGCTCTGGGCATAGGCTGTGTTTGGAATTGTAGTTTTAAGGCTATGAATATCACTTAGTTGGACATTTGATTGGGTAAGTTTTGGGTCTGTGTCATTTTATAGCCATGACTTAGAGCTATTTTTGCCTTGTTAGGGATTAGTTCTTCAGGGAAACTGTGTTTGGTTATAGCTATTTTTATGGTTGGAGCTATATATGGTTTTGGGTTTGGGTTATTTTTGGGGGGTGTGTCAAGACTACTTCTAGCTTTAAGGTTAGAGTTGGGGATAATGGTTAGGCTTAAGGTCAGCGGAGAGACTGCCCTACTCTACCCTCTCCCTTTAAGAGTCAAAGTGGCCCAGTCTCCTGGGTTCTCTGGCTTGGAAACTGAGGGCTTACATCACTCCTCTACTAACCTCCCACCAGTCTACACTGCCCCAGTGGTAATGTTCATGACTGTGGCTCTAAGTTATGAGGCTCATTGGCTAGACATAGCTTTAACCCATAGAGTGGTCTACTGACCCTGGCATGATGTCCTGTGATGTTGCCTGGCAACAGTTCCTGCACATAGGTTAGTCCACTGGTCATAGACCTAGCACTCAATGATTGTCATCTAATCGCACATATTCTTGGGGGTGATCATCTGACTATGGCCTAACATGCTGCCACCTGACCATGTTCTAGCAATGAGAGCAGTAACTTGGTCCTTTCTCTTGTAGCACAGAGTCTTCTCCTGCCTACTATGAATTTGTGGGTGTGCGTAGCTGCCAAGATGTGATCCACCTGTACCGGCTGCTCTGGGTGTCCACAGTGCTGAATGTTCTGGGCCTGTGCCTTGGCATTATTACGGCTGCAGTCCTAGGGGCCTTCAAGGACATGGTGAGCAGTACCATCCTATGGCCCCCTTAACAAAGGATCTAAACTGCCGAGTGAATCTGCATGTCAGATGGCAACCAGGGTTACCAATCCCTTGCCTTGGAAACAGTCCTTAGCCACCGGCGGCTTCAATCTTCTCCCACCCTCTTAGGCAGGCAGAACTTGTTGCTAACTAAAGATTGAAACTCACCGGCAAAGCTACTCTGTCACTGTGAGGGTCCCAGTTGCCTGGGTGTGGTTCTGGCAGGGTTTGGACACAGTTTGAACAAGCTGAATGAGAGACCTGAAATTCACCCATACCCAATTCTCTCTGAGCCAGCCCCACTGACCCTGCCCTTGAGTTCTGGCCCTGCTACCCTCTCATCACTGGGTAGAATCTTCCTTATGTCCTTTTGGGGTCCATGGCAAACCCTTCAGGGGTTCTTCTGGATCCACAGGACTGCAAAACACTTTCTGGGTGATTCTTCCTGCGCTTATCCTGATGTCCCAGGGGCTCTGGCCTTCGGTTGCAGCCCAGAGTTGCTGCTTAGCTCTTTGTTCTCAGGTTTCTTGTTGCTGGGGAGATTTAGGGATCTCTTGTTAGGACCTGAATTCCCACAGTCTAGTGCTTGGGCTCTGCCCGGCTGCCTCATCCAATGGTTGCTCCAGGTGGTGACTCTAACCCAGAGACCATATGTAGAAGATGCTGGAACTTTCTGTGAACTCATGAAGGACAGATTGGCCTATTCTTCATGGCTTGGGCCTCAGAAGGCCAAGCTGTAGGTCTGAATACTGCGTTGAGTGGATTTGAAGGAACATCGACTTAGGTGGTCACTTCCCCTTTCTTCACAGGTCCCTCTGTCTCAGATGGCCTATGGCCCACCTCCACCACCTCAGATCCTCTACAACCCTGCCCAGCAGATCCTGGCCTATACCGGCTTGTGCCCTCCATCTATGACTGTGCCAACCTCTTCCTCCTACCCTCTGCCGCTTCAGGTAGGCAAGTGTTACCTGCTGGGGTTGGGCATGCCACCGAGTCAGTGGTTGTTTCTGTGGGCTCCTGAGTAGACAGGGTAAGGCTGGGCAGAGAGATGGGTATGCTTTGATCTAGATGATGGGGACTGGGATCATTATGGGGTGGGCCATGTCTTTGCAAGGTGCCTTGCTGCCCATGGCCCTAGTAACCCAAGAGAGCATTCTTCCTACTGGAAGAACTCTTTTTGTATACACTGTTTTTACCTGTTTTATACACTGCTTATCTTAGCCATGAATTGGCCTTATAGAGGCCAGGGGGACTGAGGGTGCCACTGGCTACCTGGGTTCTGAACATTTGTATGACATTAAGTGTTCTAAGTGGAGCCAGGCGCATGCCAACATCCTCTGAAATTTATCTACAAAGCTGTCAACCCTATAGGGGCTCATGTGCCTGGCACGTGTGAACCTTCAAGCCATCAGGAGAGGAGGTCTGGAATAAGATCTTGTTTGAACATGGCTTTGCCTCTATTCCACTCTTAGAGTTGGCTTGTTCGCGTCCCACAAAGCTCTGGTGACCATGAAGAAAAGGGTCCCGATTGTCTAATGGTACTATATTGACTTGCACTTGGCACTGGGGACGTGTGATCCTCTGGGCTTGCATCTTAGCACTGTGAGGTGTCAGGCAGGCCCTGTCCTCTTCCTACCTATGCAGAAACCCCCTAGTCACGACAGCCAAACCATCTGCAGGCGTTGCCCAGTGTCTCCTGTGGGAAGGTTGAGAATCCAGGTCTAAACAAACCTTCTAGATGGGGTGATGCCTACTCACGTAGGCTGGCTGATCAGTGACTTGTCTTATGGCCCTAACAGAAGCAGTTATGAGCTTCAGAGCTGTGCTGAGTATATCTCTGTGTCATCACACTATGCTGACCCGTGGGCCCTGGTAAATGCGGTTACGTCATTTGTTTTGAAGTCACATGTCCTCGGGTATTCCCCAGGAGACCTGCACCTTGTGAGTCACACTGAAATAAAGTGAAGCCCTGCCAAGCAAAGCGCCTGTTTGGGGAGGGCTGGAGTGTCGAGCTCTGAACATCTCTGATGGAGAAAGCTGTCAGGGCCTCAGGACTGACCCTATAGAGTAACCAGGTGTGAGTAATGTTTGCAGGTCTTTTGACTATCTGAGCTCCACATATGTGAAGTGGGGGCTGGATGAAGGGAACCCCAGTATCTAGGACCCAAAAGTACAGCTTTGTTCTGTTTTCCAGGGCTCACTCTGGTGCCCCGGACTCATGTGAGGTCACTGTGCTGTTACTCCCCGCCTCCAAGGGGCAGGTCCCTTTTCTCTGTGCTTCAACTTCCTCTGCTTACCTGAAAATGAAGCTGGCGCTGTAATCCCTGAATTACTTGGGTCCTTTGGGGTCTGGAGGAAGGATGCTGCAGTGGTCCACTGCACTGTTGGGTACTGGGTCTGGACTCTCAGTGTGACACCCCAGGTTGTGCTAGTGGGACTTCCCAAAGGGAACTGGACCCTCGTCCACTGGAGTCACAGGGACCCCAAATCAGGGAATGTAAGGCCCTGTGAGGAAAGCCTGCCTCAGGACCAAGTCTCCCCTCTCTGGAACGTCGGAAGAAGCTATGTCTAGCTATGCCTAGGAAATGAGATGATTCAAGGGTACTAGCAGGATTAGCTGCCACTCCAAGGCCTCTGCCTTTCTCCATGGAACTTCCTGTGTTAGCCTGGAAAAAGATCTCCCTAGTCTTCAGCCCAGGAAGGACACTATCCTCTGAGGTCACAGCTCATCCTGGACATGCTCTGTTCTCCTGGTATTTTGTCAGATCCACGTGAGACTCTTAGGACTATCTCTGGGCAGACCTGGTGGGGCTCCCTGAGCCAGTCTGGCTCCCTTTGGACACAGAGCGACGAAATCACATAGATGCGGAGAACACAACTCCAGAGCACAGCCTGTGCAGGCTGTCTTCTTTCAGAGCATGTGATTCTCCACAGGGGACAATGAGGAACAGGGAATGTGGGGCTCCATTCCATCCTACCTGGTGTCTAGTGTGTCTGGGCCTGTTCTGGTGCCTGCCCCCCTCTCTGTCTTGAAGCCCTGGCCTGGGGAAGAAAGGACCACTGTGGAGGGGCTACCAGCTTGCTCTCACAGAAAGTG